>JACEVL010002250.1:0-20141 GCA_020284085.1 Aporrectodea caliginosa
TCAGCTAAAGGTATGTGGATTGTGTATCTCTGTGTGGCTGATGATCGTTTTCTCTTAATTCCGGTATGAGAGTTAATTCATATTCTTATGTGTATGTTGGTCTGTCTGGGTGCCTGTCTGTCTATCTGTCTGCTATAGCTAAGGAAGAACTGCAGCGCCATCAAATCAACCATTGATCTATGTTGTCGATATTAAATCACGTGATCTCTTATGTGCTCTGCGCTAAGTAGGCCTACATGTAGATGAGCTTCACTGCACACTGACGGTCAGCCAACAGCCCGCTGCATGCACGTGCAATCACTTGACAGATTGCAAAGGCCTGTGTGTATGCAGCCCGTTGATTTGCTAGGCCTGAAATACTTGGCATGCGCAGTTCATTTTCATTTTCAATTTTTACAGCTCTACATGTAAGTAGAAACCGTATTTTGTAGAAATGCCAACAACATTGGAATCTATTGTAACAAATTCATTTTTTTTATCGTTGTCCTACATGTAGTTTTAAGTGACAACCTTGTTTCACAGAAAACGTATTTCAGAAAAGAGCAATGGATTATTGGTTTAGTTTTTACCTTGTTTATGACAAGAGCTATGACAACAATATAACATGGTGTCTTGTTATCATGTTGCTGGCTTTCGATACACCGAGGTAGGCCAACTGTTTTTATTGAGCTTGTGCTGTAAATTAGGAGAAGAATTCATGCGATGAACGCACGTTGCCATATCGACGACATGAAGCCATGCTTTCCAGAACTGCGTTGTTCCTGAAATTTCTCCACTGATTCAGCAACGCTTTCTCTTTCTCTCCGTAGAACTTATGGCTTTATTTAGAATATTGTACAGACAGTCACAGGCAGCAACGTTCACTGGGGCCACGAGCGGGCTCATGTTGTGCAATTCGTGGCAATTAATAGGGCACAACGAGCTTGGTCGTCACAGTTATAGGCCTACTTATCTCTTATCTGTTTTACCTGAACTAGTTCAACATGTTCACGAAAATACAGCCTGTTCCTTTTTGACTATGTAATGAACAGCTGGATACAAGTCGCGTTTGTGCCCTGAGTTGTTCGTCGTAGCTCGCTATTTTACAGGGTAAATGCGGATACTCTGAATGCATCATGTATTGATAATCTCCAGTTTTGTTTAAGATTTGATTCTAAAGCTTGTTTTTTTGCTTTTTCGTAGAAAATATTTGCTGAATCATTTGTAATCTTATACAGTAGTACTGTACAGAGTGTCATCCTGAACTGTTTACCCGTTAAGCGTTAAAAGTAACTCTTAGCAATGGACGAGGTAGTGTCCGATATCATCATAAGGACCACTGAAGTTGATCCGAAGACAAATCTATTAGCATTGTTCGCCTTAGAAGCACAGCTGGACACAGTGGCTGAAATCGGTCATGGATACGAACAATCTGTGATTGGCAGTGTTGCCGATCTGAGCATGAAACCTCTGTTACGATGTGACAATGATATCAACATAATGTCACAATCAACAGGAGAAGTTGCAATACCAATTGGCTCTAAACTCCCTGACGATGATTGCCTTCGTCGGATGAATAGAAGAACCATTTTTCTTTACCGCATGCAACCAACTCAGGATCCAGGATACGTTCGTTTACTGACATCTGGTTGTCTGGAATGCGTTCCTCATACCACTCCAGCCAGATTCGTTTATAAACCAGACCCGAACAGCGGCATCTTCGTACAACACCGTGAGTATGAGTCTGCTAAGCTGTATAGTTGGTGTTGATATAATAATATGAAGAACATGGCGATTGACAGTTAGACAGACCTAGACCAAACATAGGTGTCTGAACGAATATGAAAACAAGAAATTTTCGCCCAACCTGGTTTGATGGCATACAGGCATATTATGATTGCGGGTGTTGCGACAATTCGTCTACAGACATTTCGTCTAACGACATTTCGTCTACAAAGTTATTTGATATTGTCACTTTAACCTTTATTTTCCCACTATGCCTTTTAGGTGAAATTTTGATATGGCCCTTAGATATGTGTTGTATTTTGCTGGTATTAAAACAGAAATGATAAACTTTTAGTGATATTTCACATTTAAGGTAATTTTTTGGGATGTTCCAAAAATGGAACGTTGGGTCATTCCCACTAGCATTTTTTTATAATGGCAGTTCAGCATGACACAATATTGGCTCATGCACAATTTATTCAAAACCAGTTTATTTTAAGGTATGAAAACTTTCAAAACAGTTCACTCGAAGTATCTTGAGACACCACACACATTTTTGGTAGTGTTTTTCTTCAAAACATGAAAAAACGATACTGACTAATAAAAAAATGTATCACATCGCAATGTGTCATGATAACTTTTGACGTGCCGGAGCACTTTTCACAGGATTTACAGTATTGATACTACTGGAACATGCTACTACATTGTTATCTGACCACCTATTAACAACAATAAATTTTGTCATGATATGAGTATTCAAATGTACCTCTTTCTTGTTTTGCAAACACTATCGTGTCATTCAGAGTTCCAGTTCGACCATCACGGACGTAATGTCCGTGATGGTCGAACTGGAACAGCACCTCTGAATTACTGCTGCCCCACACCTCAGCTTGAACAGAAGAGTGTGACTAGTAAAAAGATTGGCAAAGTATAGCATGTGATATGGTTTCCTGTGATGAGTTAGGCAAAATGCATGACAACGCGCTCAACAAAAGGGGTTTATGTATACTATAGGTCGCCTAATCCTGCCACAATAAATTGTTGCTTGATATGGATGAACATCCTAGGTCAGAGGCTGAGCTGCACCCGATTCTATGCATAGGATAATTATATGAACCTGCTTTTTTTCTTCAGCCCGTGTTCATTCTTTTAGCGGTTATATGGATTGTTCCAATTTTTCGTTTTCTAAAAAGAAGAACCATCACTTTCCATTTCAGGGGATCAAAATTTTGTGGTAAATCGGAGGTTCCTGGAAACTTGATTTCTTGTTTTCTGTGTATTTGGTCAAATGTCCCAGTTTAACTCAAGTACCGCTGTTGGTGTGTTCTTTGAGTTACATTCCTATAGGGTTATTTCCCAACTGTCCGAATATTTCCTTGCCTCTGACTTCTGTGAGTTTCTTCCATGTAATGTTTTGGCTTCTGTCGCCATTAAGGCTACTGGATGCTCACCTTCGCTTCTTCCACAGAATACATTCTGATTCGGTTGCCAGCATGCAACTATCATCCATCACAATTGCCACTGCTTGCTGGAGTGTGTTACAGTGTTGCAGTTATTGCGTTATTTTCTAAAAAACTCCAATTTAAAATATGTACTAATTATTACAATATCAGTGTTAAAAACATGGGCATGTTTAAGGGGTTTTACGGGGTGGGGTCGCCCTAAATAAATTGCCAACATTTTTTTCTTTGCAATTATATGCGAAATACAAAAAACTGAACTTTTTCGAAAATTTCCAATGGAAACTCCCGAAAACTTACCCCCAAATCTTTTCCTGGCTACGCCCCTGGTTGAAAATAAATTAAATGAAACATAATATTAAAACAAATTAATGACGCATGCAACAATCCAACATTATATACTGGCAAATTATGAACAAGGAACACAATGACCTCATATTGGAATTATACTAATGAGAGTGCACCAACGTTCCAAAAATGGAACATGCTTCAAAACTGGTTTTTATCTTCTAGAGTTTTGCTTGTTTTTCAGTCATTTTGATTTTTATCACTGACTATAGATATCAATCAACAAAATACAACGTGTCTCAACTGTAAAATGATGACATAAATATTTATTTCAACTTCCTAAAAGATTTTTTTAAATCACAAAATTCGTCAAAATTACGCATCTGTAGCACAAAAATAAAAAAAGTCAATCAGAAAATTAGCACTGTTTTACATTCTCCATTCTTAGATCTTTCATTTGTTGTGCAAATATAATAAATTTATCAAGGCAGAATTATTTTTTTTAACATTACCAATTATATTCCAAAAAATGGAACGTTGGTAAAAAAACTGGAATCTGGATTGATGAAAAAAAACTGTTTCCCTAAATGGAAGTGGGATTGATGAAAACATTTCTGTGTTGAAATAGAAGCTGGATTGATAGAAATAATTTTTCACGTAAAGAGAAGCTGGATAACAAGCTGAATGCATGGATGAAACTAAGTTTCCATTCAATAGAAGCTGGATTGATTAAAGAAATCTTTTCAGTTAGAAGCTGGATTCCTGAGAATACATAGCACGTTTTTGCGAAACTATAAGAAAGCGGCCTTTGTTGATTAGCCGTAATGGATACAGATACACTTGTAGACGAAATGTCGGTAGACGAGTTGTCACGGAACCATGATTGCAAAAGCATGTAGCAAACATCAGTTTCTGAGCGAATGTTAAGGTGCTATACGTATGTTTGTATCAAAACACTAAACTTGTTGCTTTTCAGTACCCTAGAGATAGAGAAACTTTGCACACGTGACTATGTAGTTGGTCTGAATAAGCACGTTTGATTTAGTCAGAAAATGCATGTGAATGCAATGTACGAAGGATATTAAATGGCCTTGATATATCAACTATGTAGTGAAACGCAGTTAAACTGCTAACAAAACGATGCACAAACGGGTATCTAACCTGCTGTCAAATAGGATAGGTTGAAAATATCAAGACATTTAAAAGGGCGGTAAATTTAAATAGAAACATTATCCAGACGCCAATTTATAGCTGTAGCTAACTAAATCTTGCGGTTTCTTGGTTTAAATTATGAAGGGGATGGTAGGTGAAGGCAGATAAGCAGGAGAACGATAAGTGAGCCAGTCAACATACTGAAGTAGGCTATATGATAGTTGGTAAGAGATTGGACGGCTAGAAACCTTCGTTAGCAAGTGAAGAACAATATTTATGCATATCTGCAAGACGGTAAGTTGTCTAAATGCAGTCTATGGATACACTTCAGAACGATTCCCCACAGTTGTATCTGCAACAGAGCCGGATAAGCGCCTGGGAAGTTTATAAACACACAGTTTGAGTAGTACAGAGTGCTTTTGACTACACGGCACACCCATCTAATGTCGCTGAGCCATTTAAGTTGTATCCTCTGTTCATCTGGATATAATTCACTCTTTGATTTAGCCCATTTGAATAATGATACCAGATTTCATCATGCATCATATCTAAGCAAGTAAGTCATACCTTTGAAAATATAAAAAAAAAAAAACCAGATTTGATAATATATTGGACTACAATTTGGAGGGCCACCGGGGTCACAAACTCAGTTGGTGGGGCACTTGCCCCTCTGTCCCCCCATAGAGCCGCCACTCAGTCCTTTTAAAACTCTTCTCGTGCATACTTTCTTAGCAAGGCATCGAAGCCGTTTATTTCCAGCAAACGACCGGTCACTGCCGATCTCAGGTGGTGCTAGTCACAAGCCTGTATAAAGGAGGAGGGTGACGCCAATCCTTTTTGTCATGACCCCAGATTTGTTATATAGAAACTGCCTTTAAAATAAAAGGTCATCATTTTCGCAGTTGCACTTAGTATGAAGTGTTTCTTAGTGTTTTAAGCTTCCTTTTTTCTTTCGGACAAGATAACCAGTAATTTGCACGGAAGTTGTAAAATAGGTCTATGCAACCTTCCACAAACGAATCAAACTGATAAGGGAAAAGGAAACACAATCCTCTCATTTTGTATCTTTGTCTTTTTTAAAATCTGACAATCGGTAATTCGCACACTTGGGCCTTTTTAAAATAGGTGTAATGGTGTATGCAAGCTTCCGCATGCAAGTTATAGCTTAGGGCATATATGAGATTTTATACATAAAAACAATTTTCTGCATTGTATTTCAGATAAAAAGTTTTCGAAATCAGCGAAAATTGGGAACATAGGTGCAACATCCAGAAAAACGTTCAGTCATAGTAGCACATATCAAACGAACTCTCTGAAAATGCACGAGATGAAGTTTACTGTCCCAATTGATTCAGTTAAAAGTATTCCTTGTCCATACTGGTGTTCGAATGGCTTTTGCGAGCGTCCTAAGCCACACAATTGGCCAATGAGAGACATAGTTACTGAAATTGTAAGGAAAGGATGTGACTTAGTCCTTGCTTCAGATGTTAACGATAGAAATGGATCTGACACAACACAATGGCGATTATCATTTACTCGTGCAGAGACTCTTTTGATACAGACGTGGACTCCGGAGCAAAAGATCGTTTACCATCTGCTCAGATATTTGCGGAAGAAATGTTCGCCAGTCGCCTGCGTAATATCGAGCTATCACATTAAAACGTTGATGCTATGGAATGGTGAAAAACAGCCGAATAGCTTTTGGAAAGCTAACGTTATCAACATAAGTAGCGACCTCTTAGGCCATCTCTTGAAACACATTAATGACAGACATCTTCCTAATTATTTCATTCCACAGTCCAATCTATTCGATGTTCGAACTGATGGAGGTGATTCATTTGGGAGCAGTTACGTAGCGGTTTCTGCGACCTTGACACCTTTCACTCGTGCTGAGATATTGGCGAAGTGGTTTCTGGAAAACTACATAAGGGTTGCTGCCAAACAGTATAATGGGACCAAGTCAGCAAACATGGCCGATGATATGGTTTTGACTGAGCATCTTGGAACAGCGGAACTAATGGCTTGGTTGACAGCATTTGTTGACACGTTCTTTGCCGATTACGAGCAAAAGAAAGCAATGGAAGCTTGTATGGCTGTGAATAATTACATCACACGATTAGTTGAATTGTGTGATAGAGATAAATTAGATCGAGATAGATGTAGATACATCTTGGACCAATTGCCTCACATAGACATTAGAAGTCTCGACTTATTTCGATCTGTTGTATTCATGGAAGCTGCTAGTCAAACCGAACAACGTGGGCTCATTCCTGGAAAAGACTCAATGAGCATGGTCGTTGAAGTTCTAATTCGTTCTGGCAAAATTAACCGTTCGCAGTTTGATCAACGAGAAAGTGAAAGTGCATTATCTTATTTCAACAAAGCCACATCACTTCTTCAATTTGTTAGATGTTCAAATGCAGTGGAGGATAAATTGTTGGTGGCTTTAGCAAAAGCCTATTTTTGGAAAGCTCTCGTATGCGCAGATGCAGGTTCTATCCACTGTGCCGTAAATGCCTATTTAGCTGCAATATTTTACCAAGGGAAGGAAACACAGCTGGCAATGTATTGCTGTAGTTTGATCTCAGCCAAAGTTGATCATTTGTCTTGCTCCAGTTACAAGATACAGCCACAGCTATTACCAATTATAAACACCGTCTTAAACACTAAAACATCTGCTTTTGAGACTGAAAAACAATTGAGATGCGTTCCTGGCGAAGCTGCATTCAAGCCTCCGTCTACAGATCCGCTCACGCCAGAAACATTTGCGAATCGTTTGATGTCAAAGATTCACGTTGAAAGCGAACGTAATCATTTTGACGATGATGCAGACACGAGTTCATGTTCCGGAACAACGCCACGAAGTATGCCAGACAAAAACATCATTTCTAGTAAGTTTTCCATGGAGGAAGCTAACATTCCAAGTTCTAGCAGCTCTCATGTTGCTTCAAAGAAAGCCCTTGGTATGGAAACTCTGCTCGGAAACACAGATTTAGGAATTTCAGGCAATGTCTCTCCAAAAATGTTACACAAGTCAGTAAATCCACACGGCCAAGAGTCCAGTTATTCGTCTTCAAAATTCGTTAGTATATGCCAGGTTGACCATAGCGTCGAAAGTCTTAAATCTACATCAGATGAATTTAATTGCATTTCGAAAAAATCTAGGCATATAAATGAGTCCAGAATGTTAGAATCATCCACTTCAACTGACAAAAGTGAAAATCAGACGACAACCGAACGTGAAGGTATTCTTTGTATACCTAATATTCCAACAAAAACAAGGGTCTATGAGCGCACAGAATGTAAGGACACCTTACAAAAATGTCAAGATGTTATGTTCCGGTATTTAAAATGCGGCGAAACGAACTTGAAATCTGAGTCAGATACGCATTCTGAAGAAACAGCTGAAAATAAACCGAAAGTGATAAAACCTCAAAAAAGGGAAAAGGAAATGGTTTATCATCGCGAACCACATAACCTGAACGTAAACATTCCGCTTGCAATGCTATGTCCAGAAAACATTGATGATAAACCAGATTCGAAAAGTCGTGAACTAAAAACTGCACTGTATTCAAGAGCAAACCATCAGATATGTCCGGAACATGCTTTAAAACTGAATGAAAAAAATGTCCCCCACAAATCTGAGGCAGGTTTTGATCAGAGTTTACCAATTATTATGAGCACGGATTTTATTGATATTAAGACAAGTTCTGACCCTTGCACAGTACGCGAACGCAAAGGCAGTTCTCAGCAATTTTATGGCTCAGTAGCAATCAATGCACGCCAAGATGTAGTAAGTGCATTGGTGAAAGCGAGCGTTTGTCACATGACGACTTTTAATAAAGCGCTACAAAACGATCCAGAGATATCGCAACACGGAAACTGCGCTTACCCTTACATGGCGCTCTATCATTACAACCACGATCATTTCCAGGCGGCGCTTGAAATCTGTAAAGACATAATTAGTCCAAATAATATCCATTGTGTTTCTGATGCCATTTCTTTCAACGTGATTTGTTCTCCACCTTTTGATCTTCTACTTACCCATGAACTGAAAATGGTAGTAAACGAATGCCGAGCCAGCAGCGAAATTGTGACGATTGATGTAAGATTTCTAGCGGTCTACTTGTCGATACATTGTCTCATGAACTTGGATAGATCGGTGGTCGAAATCGCGAGGATGCTTATGCTAGCGTATGCCCTTATGTTGCGCTCGCATACAGCGTTTGAGGAAGTAACCAGCAGAATATTTTTTCTTCTTCGGGAGAATGTACTCCAGCGATACAGAGGTATCATTACAGAAGACAGAGGAAACGATTCCCTATCTGTACTGGAAAACGGAGTTCTGAAAGATGTTGGGGTAAGCCGATTGAACTCCTTAATGTGTAACACTTAGGCCTACGGAATGACACAGTTGGGCCTACAAAAGTATTTTCTATCATAGAACTTATGTAACTTTTAAACAAACCTATCATAAGCTGTTATACTTCTAAATCGAACTTTAGCTACTGATCTACTCACCTTTTCGACCTGCAAACAGATTACAATTGGCATGTTATGTTACGCTCGTATATATATACATAATATTAAAAGTTGGATAATTCTCGCTGCGATTGGAAAGACGGATGTGTTTTCTGCATCATGAAGAATGCGCAGAATGATATCCATAATTAGAACAGCTGCATATAACTTTGTCTAAGGTAGAGAATACAATATAAACCCGCGCAAGTGGATCTGATAAGTCATATAATTATAATTATATTATATAAGCTTATAGCCTACCCGGTGTTTATTAAAATTTGTGTTGGCGATATTTCACTAGGCCAACACGCAATTTAGAAATTGGTTGACCAATTCCTGTTAAAATTTACATTGGAGATCTCTGTCGACAAACTTCAGCGTGGTTTGCTTCTATTCGCATCCCCAAACTCACCCTAAATTTACATATTCTGTTATATTTGACCTTATACAAAGTCTTTTCTACCAATCCTACACACAGATGTTGAAACTTTACCTCCTCGTTTTCGCAACTTTCTACCCTACTTTGCTAAACCTCATTAAAAGTCTGCTTATAGTTAATTATAGGCCTATTTCAAATTGGCTGCCTTCAAAGTTCACTTCTTTATAACGTGAGTAATGCATAAAATTTTAGTTGCGCTGCATCGAGTTTTCAAAGAGCATGTTTTCAGCGCTGTGTGCTAACTTTTAAAATCGACGCATGTAAATTGTCTGGTGAACGTAGAGTTTAAATCAGACGAAGATTATAAACTTGTACAACGAAAGGAAACCGCTTGCTTATCTAACGTTTCTTCTGTAATAAAGATACCACGGTACACGTAGAGAGCTAGTTCTAAGTCACCCTTCAGAAGCATCAAATTGTTAAACTTCATTTCATTCTTCGTTGTGTCCTTATTTACTTTTCAACCGCCATCTTATCGACTTCCCTTAGACTGCTTCCCTGCCCCTTAAAACAGTTCAAATGCTTAATTGAGAGCATAGGCGTAACTTTCTATTGTGACGGTGGTGTCCGGTCACCACCACTTTTAAAAGTGGTGGTGATAGTCACCACCACTTTTTGGTCCTCCAATGAAATATAATGTTTTAACATGAAAGCATTTGGCTGTCTGCCTAATTGACGCTGGTAAGTAGCCTAATCAGTCTAGGCCCTACCAATATCCATGATAGTTGTCAAAACAAATTCATCAAACTTCTGTTTAAGCAACAATTGCCGGACTCGGCGAAATAACTAAAACTAATGATAACTAAAACACATAGCATTTGAAACTAATAATAGCAAACTAAAACTCGAGGTAAAAATGAAACAACACTAGTTACAGGCCAAACATTTTTGATCAATAGGATAACAACAAAATTGCACCATAATAGTTACGCAATATAAATGTCTATCTACATAACGCTTCTGGTTCGATTTTTGTCAAAAATGTATGAATGCATGAATGTATGTATAAATTTCTGTTTCACTAGCAAATGTAATCATGATTGTGTTCTAACAATCATTAGTTATAGGATAATTTTGGTTTTTCCGACATTCATGCAATTAGACCTACTGAACATCGCAATGGCGGCAATGCTGATAGAGGCCTTCACGGTGTGTCCACACTACCTTACTTACATGTGTTTCGTTTCATAATTTGGTGACGTCATCACTTCTGTTTCTATAAAAGGTCAAAATTATCAAATTCATATGGACAAATGGATCTAATGATTCGATTCATTGTAAAGAGACCGCGAAAGGTTATAGTGTGAATGCAATAATCATGTTTCGGTGGTAGGGTGTGAGCTCTAACTGCAGTCTATGGTAATTTAGCGGGTAAACCCGTAGTTTTGTCTGGTAAATTATTTTATTTTGTCAATTTAAAACGGAAGCCTAAATGGAAGTTGGACTAATGAAACTAATTCTATGTTTCAATGAAAGCTGGATCGATGACTTTTTTGCTTAACAAGAAGTGGGAATGACGAAAATAATTATTGACAATTTATTGTTTAAATGAGAAGTTGTATTGATGAACAAATTCTTGGTTAAAATAGAAGTTGGATTGATGACAATAATTGTTGCTTAAACAGAAGTTTGATGAATTTGTTTTCTCGTAAGTGAAAGCTGGATTGATGACAACTATCATGGATATTGGTAGGGCCTAGACTGATTAGGCTACTTACCAGCGTCAATTAGGCATAGGTCTACGGCATTGAGAATTTGAAGACATTAAAATAATTTACCAACCTAAGCTTAGGGATAACCATTTCGCATTGATAGAACATATTGACTATTGGTACCATGATAAACGTCGATTATTGGTAGTACAGTAGTAGCCTAACGATATTCATTTAAAAGCCGCAGTAGCAGCCGGAAAACGCATATAGTGTGTCTATGTGGCTTCGACGCTGTTAGTCTCTGGTCTCCTTCGCAACTGGACTTGGAACACGATCGAACACTCTCTGGACAACCCTCTGACATAACGCAGTGCTTGTTAATAAGCTGGTGTCCTGCGCTTAGCTAGCTTTCCAGTAGCCTAGTAGGCTACGTTAAAAATTAGGAGAAGGGGATTGGTCACCACCACTTTCTGGGGCAAAGTTACGCCCATGATTGAGAGACCTCAATCACTACATTCTGACAATACGTTCGAAATATTTTCAGCTTAGGCATGAAGAAGAAGGTCTCGTGTTATATACTAAGCGCTACGGTGAATCGGACAACAAGGACAAATTTCTTGGCATTAATGAGAATTACATGTCTTTTTAGTAAGTTAACTTTGCTTGCCTGTCTCAACTTTAAAATCTTATCACGGCTTCTGCTTTAAATTGCAATGTCTATTACTGAATAAACAACATTTGTAATCCGTTCGTAAGTTTAGTTCAATTTAGTCAGGTTTGTGCAATACCTCTGAACTTTAGATAGGTCTAATGGTATAGATATCATACCGTGGGCTATCTTTGGTCGAGTTAGGCTACTCAAATAAATGATCCTCTCAGAACACCATCAATATTTGTATTTTGGCACCGGCGTAAGCTGGGAAGTCCGGCGATGCATAGGTCTTATGTACAGGACCTTGGGTTCATCCATTGCCCGTTCAGTGGCGAAAAACAGGAATAGGCTACTCCTCTACATTCAACTATAGGGAACTAGAGGCTTTATTTTTGACTGAATGTATTGACTGAATGATTTGAATTACTAATTCATCTGATTTTCTGAATTAGGTTCACAATTATTGTGGACGCAAAACGAACTCCAGTTCACATTATTATATTCCAGCTCTATGAGATTTAACCATTTATTGGTCGTCATTTGAAGCCGGCCTTTATAAACAGGAAAGCCAATCTTGTTAACAATTAGTTTTTTTAAACTTTTGTTGTAGAGATCGGCGTCCAAAGTTGGATCGAAGACTGCAGATGAAGATAGTTTTTGCAAAATGATATCAGAAGATAGACGCAATTGACCTCTTAAATTTCTTCTAAGTATTTTTTGGTTCAAATGTGTTCATACCTGTATGTATTGCAGCCTACCTTATATATGCATGTACATTGCGGTATCAAAAAGTAACAATACATTCAAGCTTTCTTTGACGTATGCGCATGGATGTAGTTGATAATACATCAAACAGCATAAGCGTAAGGGAAATTTAAGTGGTGGAGGGCAAGATTTTACAACTGACCGAAGGTAAAATAAATCCCAAATAATTGGTGTCGTGCATTTATAGTCACTCACTTCTACATGCCAGAAGACCAGGAACGCCCGAGAAAACAATTCGGGGGCACTTGCCTCTGGACACCCGCCTCCTACGCCTATGTCATACATTATGTATCAGAGCTATGAGACTCCAATGTGTGTGAAGTACCAGCCGTATTATGTAAGTCTCAAGTTTCAAACTTCTAAAAGGCATTATTGTTTAACCCTACGTAACATGAATTATAACTGCCCACTCAAAAAATCTTTATTGTAATCTGGTCATTCATTCAGAGTATTAATAATATAAAGGCACAGAAATGTTTGTCGTGTGTGTGCAATGTGTATGTGCAAAGAGCTGCTTTTCGTTTCTAGTAAAAAGTACAACAGCATAGTGAGTTAGGGCATACCTGCTACTTTGTACAGTTAGCTCAAACTATTTTCCTCATTTTTGTCATTGTACCTCATAAATCAGTAAAACATTCGTCGAAAAACTACATGAAATTGTAGTTCACAACTACTTCCAAACAAGTTGTCGATATGTTACTCTCAATAAAATTGCCACGGATGGTTTGCAGATGTAGAAAAGATCCTCTCATATGAAACAGAACCAGTGGCGTCACTAGGGTTGGAGTCACCCGGTGCGGTAACTCATGGTGTCACCCCATGGACACCCTCCCTTTCCAGACCATGCAGAATCCTTATGATTTTTTACCTAATGTTACCCGTAAATCGTAATTCCTGTATATAACAGAATGTAATGGTAATAGTAGTGATATTAACAACTAGCAGAATTAAAGACATTTTCAGTTCAGTTGTAGTCCCCTTTACTGTTTCCAGTTCGGTGTTTCAACAGGTGACAAATGCATATTTTATATTATTTTTTTATTTAATCATTCACCATCAGATCAGCAGTTACATCATGAATTAAAAATCAAATTATCAAATATTAATGGACTGTGAACGGCAATGAAGGTGCCTGCAGCTTATACAGTAGGGTGGAGTGAAAAAAGCGAAAATTAGACATTCAAAAAGTAATAGCAACCAAACGTTGCCTAATGGTATGGGGTAAAAAAATGTCGAAAAGTTTTAAAAAATATTAATGTCTTCCGCCCCCACCAGAGGGCCAAAGTTACGAAAAATAGCATTTTTTAGAGAAAATTGCAGGTTTTGTTGTAAAATATTTTAATTCAAAACTAAATAAATCTCATGCAATAGGCCTATATCGTTGGATAGAGCTCTTAATACTGAATAAAACGATGTATTAATTTTCAGAATATGCCCATATTTGTAGAAGTTATTAACTTTTTAACATTTCCTCTAGTTCGCGACAAGTCACTAAGTCTAAAAATGGTTAAACACCAATAACATTTTTATTTTATTTCAACCCATAGTATGTCATTCGACTAAGCTCTGAACCGCCTTTCTAACGGTATATCGTTATGCGGGATTGTTTAACAATACACATTTGTTTTAATTTTTTAGAGTTTTTTTTCAATTTTTCATTGATTCTGTTGTCATTTAAGCTGAAAGCGCATTTTGTCCGATGAATTGAGCGCTAAGAACATTCCATTTTGATCGTGAATAATTTCGAAATGTTGAAGCGTAAAAACTACAATGCCTACTCGTTCTAAAACATTGTTTTCGAATTACGGTGATTGAAGCACACTGTATAATTATCGAAACTATATTGGATTACATATTGATTGCATTTAACGCCCTCTGACTAAGCAGTAACACTGCAGTTATATTTTATTAGGCTGTTCATAGTTCAAAATAATAATTGCCTTGAAATTCAAAATGATACATGTCTTTTGACAAGTTCATAATACATAGTGTAAGGTCTGCGAAAGGAGCTACCTCTAAATATAGTTCAATCTGTCCAAATGTTTGCATACAAGTTCGTGTTTTCATGTGTAACAAGGGCAGCCTTGTGCATTTAAAACTTTTGTTTTTAGGGCCAGTGGGCCACCCTACTATACAAGAAATGAATATGTAATTAGAATGTTATGCAACTGCATTGTAAATCATTAATATATTATAATGTGCCACCAGTATCAGACACATTGATCTTAACGTTATCCACATTTGGGACAGCCAAGACTTTTCCCTCTTTTGTTTTTGACGATTTTCAACTTTTTTCCACATTTTGGGCAGACGACAGCATCACCAATGGCCTCGGCGGCTTTTGCTGCAGCCATCGTACCTCGAATGCAACAGGTCAAAAAACTGATAATGCTCTTCATATCAGTTCCGACTTCTGGATCATCTGCAGTTTCCTCTTCAGCTCCGTCATCGTCTCCTTAAGAACAAAAGTCAGAAAGAAAAATTTGGTCTATGTTCTACACCAATAAGCATTTTTTAGAGTAATTAAGCTGTTTTAAGAAGAACAATGTCATTTTGTATAGTTTAATTAGCTCAAAGAAAATATCATGTAATTCATTCAACCATTTGGGTAAGTAAGTAAGTAATCTTCTACTAGCACGAGACAAAAACGCTAACACTTTACGACAGCTACATGTATGCTTAACGCGGCGAAAAGTAGCACAATTTCAGTAGAACAAAAGCAAACATGAAACCAATTGAATATTATAAACAGTTATAGAAGTTCTGATTTATATACAGTTAGATCTACAGCTATAATTTGACGAACATAAACACTACTCAAGTCTAGAAACGGAAACAGGTTAGCCTAGATACCAGAACAAGCGCTAAGATTAGGGTAATTCAATTTTGATATTTGTATAGTGACAGAATGATAAATCATTTCTCATGAGGTATTGTGTGAAAGTAAGGTAATTCAAAAGTAGATCCTGTTTCTGGTCGGCTGAATTTATGCTGGCAGTAATTGGTGAGGACTGGATGAGCTAAAGAACTTCAGTTTAATTTTCTTCCAAATCTTCCTCAATGTAGGCTAATACTGCCGCCGCTTAAGATGTTGCTGCGTAAAAAGAATCAGTTCTTCCACCCAAACCGTTGACAAGAAGCACCCCAGAATGAAAGAGCATGAATAACGTTCGTTTTAGCCGGAATTTGGGGAATTGTATCCGTTTCATAAACGCTATCCTCCGCCGTCGTAAGAAGACACTAATCCGAGGCGCTCTCTGCCCTAGCCTCTAATGTACAATTGTACATGTATCTGGGCAGAAAGTGGAATACTGCTCTCTCTCTCTTCAAATGATTTTATAGCTTACTTAAGCTTCGTAGGACGAAGTGGGGTAGATTTCTACCCCAGCGGTGTTTTGTTGTTGATTGCAAAGCAACTTTAGGTAGTTATAATTTGACGTGCCATGTGTTTACAAGTTAAGACCTCTATCATTTTCTGACACCACAACTGTCACAATGGGTTCATAGTGTTACAGTAGTAGTAACATCACTGGCGTGAAGAGCAGTAGGTAGCGGGATCGCTTCCCGTACCTTCCCAAAGGTCCACTCAGCCTATCATTCGCGAGATATTTCCGGGATATAAATTCGTGCATAAGTCTAGAAAGACAGGACCAGGAGGGGGGGTGGGCCTCATCATAAAAAATGAAATCCCTGTCACTGATCACCCTCAATTATCAGATCTAAATCTTAGGCATGACTCATATGAAGGCTTATTTATTAACATCCCTTTGAATAAAGGTAGTAATTTTATTGTGGGGGTGATCTACAGACCTCCCGGTAAACCCCTCCTGGAGTTTAACAATGAATTTGACCAACTACTACATATTGTAAACAAACCCGGGAAGGATGTCATGATTGCAGGGGACTTTAATATTGATCTTCTCAAACACAGTGACCACCCCATGACCGGTAATTACTATGATATGATCTCATCTCATCATTTTTTGCCAACTGTTCTTAGACCCACAAGAATAACCTCAACCAGCTTCTCGCTAATTGATAACATCTTAACTAATATTGGATCTCTCTCCACTCACTCTGCTATAATTGTGGTGGACATTTCTGATCACCTCCCAGTGTTGGCCTGGCTTGATATAAATCCCACTCCTGATCTTAAGAGATTTCGGGTTACTAAGCGACTGATAAGCCATGATAAGATAAATTCCTTCTATAACTTGCTAATGAACATTGACTTTTCTCCTATATCGAAATTATGTGATGAACAAGACCCTTGTGGGGCTTATGCAGCTTTTATTAGAAAATATAGTGATGCATATAATTCAGCTTTTCCACTAATTGAAAGAGACGGGAATAAAAAACATAATCCAGTCAATCCATGGATGACGAGTGGTCTTTTTGTTTCCTGCAAAAAAAAGAACAACCTGTATAAAAAATACTTAAAAAACCCAAACGAACGTAACAAAAACCAGTTTATCAAATATAGAAATAAATTTAAACTGATCAAATTGAAAGCAAAAAAAGATTATTATGCAACTGAGTTTGCGAGATACTCCAATGATCTAAAAAAGACGTGGCAGCTCATTAAATCTCTTATTGATAATAAGGACCATGCTACCCGTATTGAGGAGCTAGTAATTGGTAATCATAAAATTACAGATGATGTGGAAATGGCTGAAAAATTCAATGCATACTTTTCTTCTATTGCTAAAAATCTCTCGGATAAAATTCCAAAATCAGTTCGGCCTTTTAGTGATTATCTTGACCCATCCCTTCTCAATTCCTTTGCCTTTTACCCTACTTCGCCTGAGGAGTTATCACAGCTCAATGGCTCTATTAAACTAACCCACAGTTCTGGGCCAGATGGTCTAGACCCTACTATAGTTGGTCCATCTATATGCTATATAGCTACTCCACTGGCTGCCATAATTAACTGTTCTTTATCTACAGGAATTGTCCCTACTGACATGAAGAAGTCCATAATTTCTCCTATCTTCAAACAAGGCAATAGGAAGGACTTGACTAACTACAGGCCTATCTCGGTCATATCGTACTTTGCCAAACTTCTAGAAAAAACAGTCTACTCTAGATTATATAACTATATTGAAAAAATGAACTTACTATACCCTTTGCAACATGGTTTCAGGTCAGGTCACTCCACAGTAATGTCACTCATTGATATTCATAATAAAATTACAGAGGCCATTGACAGTAAAAAACTTTCTATAGGAATATTTTTAGACCTGAGCAAGGCCTTCGACACTGTAGATCATGAAATTTTACTAAAAAAGTTAGAAAACTATGGAATACGTGGAACTCCCCTCCTCTGGTTTAAAAACTATCTGTCCTCCCGTTATCATCAAGTTAAATGTAATCTGATTTTCTCGGACTTTGGTACCATGAGATTCGGAGTCCCTCAAGGAAGTATTCTTGGGCCTCTTCTCTTCCTCATATATATTAATGACCTCCCCAACTCATCTTCTCTTTTGCACTTCGTTCTTTTTGCTGATGATACGAACTTGTTCATCTCCACTTCCTCCTACCAGCACACAATAGGTGTGATAAATGAAGAACTAAAACTGATTTCTGACTGGTTTAAAGCGAATAAAATGTCCCTTAACATAGGTAAATCTAACTATATATTGTTCTCATCAAATCGTAAACTAATCCTGCAATCCGATGAAACTATCTTAATTGATAATATGAAAGTACCCAGAGTAGCTTCTGTTAAGTTTCTGGGGGTCTTTATTGACCAACACGTTGGATGGTCTGAACACCTTACCCACATCTCTGCTAAAGTAGCTAAATCTATAGGGGTTATTACACGCATCTCGGCACATTTACCAAATAAAATTTTATTGAGCCTTTACTACTCCCTTGTGTATCCTTATCTGTCTTATGGTAATTTAGTATGGGCATCCAATTATAAAACCAAATTAAAGAGGCTTCTTATACTTCAAAAGCGTATTGTTCGAGTCCTGGCCAGGGCCCCTTTCAATTCTCACACCTCTGCACTATTTCAAGACTTGGGAATTTTGAAAATTGAACAAATTAATATTTATCAAGTGGGTGAATTCATGCACCGATATACTCACAATCAGCTCCCAAATGCATTCTGTAACTACTTTAAATATATTTCTGATCAGCACCCGCACTATACACGGAATAAAGGGAATAAGTATCTCGTTGACTTCTCACGCACCAACATACGCAAATTCTCACTAGTTATATGGGGTCCCAGACTTTGGAATAGTCTTTCTCCCTCCTTAAGATATATTCCTCACCTCACTGCATTTAAAAGGAAACTCCGGGAACATCTTCTGTCTAATGGATCTTAACTCTTGCATGTTTGATGTACAGATACTGCCGTGGTCCTTTGATCTTCTTACATTTTTAACCTATTCCATATGTGTTTCTAGCTCTTATTTTTTGTTTTTTGTTCTTTGTTTTCGTTTCGTTCTCCTGAGTTACTTCTCTTCTTTTTCTCTCCTCCTTTACTTTCTCTATATTACTCTTTATATGTAATCCTTATTTGCTGTCTTTACTTATACTGCAATTATTATATTAATATGTTGTTTAAAAAAGTACTGCTTAACTGAACAGTGAAGATCAATTTTACTGTCTTTTGTTTACCTGTTGTGAACTGATCTGCTATGGTACTCACCACTGCCTTGTAATTTGTTTTTTGGGAACTGGCCATTTTCTTCTAATATTGAAAGTGGGGACCTTCTTAGCGGGACCTAGGTCCCTTTAGGTCTCCCTTATTGACCATATTACCCTGTTCTTTTGACTATCTTCTTAATGATTTGTCATCTCATTCTTAACTGTTTTCAACATGATTATCCTTGGATGATTTTCTGCTTACATGTATTTTTTTTCTTATAATTTGTATTTTGTTTCTTGATTTGATGGTTCAATAAAAATGATTTTGATTTGATTTGATTGAGATGGCGCGTTGATAAAATGAGATGTTGGACGTGATGGGCGCCTTGCATGGCTGCCGTATACAGTTAAATTCGACTCCTGTAATAACTTGTCATCATCCGTTCATACTGATTTGCAATCATCCTGCGTTGTGTCAGTTTTAAATTAAACGAAGATTATTGTGTCATATTGTCTGAGAAAATTATTTCAGTCCAAATGTCATGGAGTAGAAATCTATCCCACTTCGTCGTCGACGTCAATACTTTTTCGCTCATAATGAAGATGCATATAGAGAAGATATTTGCCCATAATTACGCTGCAGTTAGAAACAAAGTGTTGATTCTACCATGAATTGAGTTTTAATACTTGCCTAATTGTGGAGAGGTCACTTTCCAAGATGGCGGCCAAAATGGCCACCAAAACACTAAAATATGTACATCTAAGCTTATTGTTAGATTGCAATAACAGAGAAAGTGTCGAATTTGTTATTTTCAGGGTTAGGGAACCGAAATATGACAGTGACATGTTGTTGGAATAGTAAGCTTACCATCCAAGATGGCAGCCAAAACAAATAAATATGTATATCT
>JACEVL010002251.1:5000-17500 GCA_020284085.1 Aporrectodea caliginosa
CGACCGCCATAATAATTAAACCAGGAATGACCGCAAGATGTAGTAAGCATAATTTCTGGTCATAACAATATATATACTATGCTAATATACATCGATGCTAAGACAACATATCTATAATATACAGATAAATCTGTGCATACACATGATGCATATAATACATAACTCTATAATGAACCCGTTCTTGTAGATTAACAACGCGATTAACCTAAAGCTTGTAGAGATTATCGGAATGAAGATGAAACAGTGCTATGCCTAGCCTATGCGTGTGTGTGTGTGTGCGTATGTATGTATATGTGTGCCTGCATGTCTATATGTGTACTTGTATATTCAAACCCTTGAAAAATGATTATAGCTCAAATCCTATTTGATCAGATTGTATTGTATTGATGTTGTGACGTACCATAATTATTGTACTGCTTTTGTTTTGTATTATTTAATTGCACTGTATTTACAATTGCATTAGGTACTCTATAGTTTTATTATTGCACTATACGGCAATTGGTATTGTATTGCAATATAATTATTTAGTAATGTATTTTATTATTATATTGTGTGGAGTTTTCTTGCATACTGTCGTGTTGTATGTCGTATCCTATTGCACTGTATTGTACGTTCGGTAAAGGGAGCAGCTTTTCATGTGAAGGCATTTTATTCCTCCCACGTGGAACTGGGAAGTCACCCAAGAGAGACAGTGTTCGATCGAAGCCAAACCATCTGTTGTCAAAGGGAAACACTTTTCGGACTATGGTTAAGATCTCAACTTAAGATAACGAAAACGATGATGACGATGACGATGACGATGACGATGACGATAATGATGACGACGACAATGACAATGATTTACGACACCTTCCAAACTGTTCTCAGTTTCACCAACTGTTGAGACTGCATTCTTCCGTATGGCCTGGGTCGGGAGCGCTTCTGAGTAGGGATCTTGAAGGGGCGCTATATAAATTCTGATTGATTGATTGATTGATGATGATGATGATGATGATGATGATGATGATGGTGGTGGTGGTGGTGGCGGCGGCGGTGGTGTGGTGGTGGTGGTGGTGGTGGTGGTTGTGGTGGTGGTGATGATGATGATGATGATGATGACGATGATGAAGATTAGGTCGCTGCAGTACATTATCCTTGTGCATTATAGTTACGGCGCTATACAAGCCATTGGATTGGATTACAATTGATTACGGATTCCATTACTAGTGGATTGTGATCACGTTGCTCAGATAAACCTCCTTCTTAACCAAGATGATCTTGTCACACGCTAAACAATTAGCGGGCTTCCTTTTAAATTGAATGAGCAGTGCTCTTTATAAAGGTGTCTTGTAAACTGCTAGAAATTATTATGGTTTTCTAAAAAAAGGTGTTCACAAAAGGTCTTTGTTAGTTAATTTTGGATGCGCTTCTCGTGTTGGTCGTGAAGTCATCGCCTAAGTGAAGAGCTATATAAATAAAACAATCCACGAATTTCACTTTGGGTGACTGTTGACTGTTTCGAAGTTCTTTTGGCTCTAAATCTGCGTATTGTATTGAGAATTGTATTGTATTGTGTTTAGAGTTGCATTGCATTTATGACTAGGATAGGATCCAGATTTTAACGACATCCTATATCAACAAAGGCCATTAACCTTATCATAAATTCTTTTTTAGAGGTTCATACCGTTCGCTTGTCTAATGCAGGTTAAGCAATTCGCAGAAAGTTGCATTTCAAATGTAGCGAAACTGGGATTTATATAGCGTTAAAATAAACCGTGTTAAAGGTGTCTAATTGGATCATTTGATTCCATGAATTCTGTCTTACAACATATTGTGGTTGCTACTACTTGCTAGAGCCCGATCACCTTAACGTTACATAATTCTATCTATTATCGTGGGAACGCCACTGGTAATACTTATACCCCAGACTGATACCGTTTTAAAGGTGTCATCATGAAGCGTTGTATTGCGTTGTATTATTACTTTTTAGCGACATCTTGCGGCTTCAAGATCATCATTATCATTATTTCTAGATTTTCTAGATGTTTGACCGTCCAAGGGCGGTAAATTTCAAGGAGCTCGTGCGGGCCACTTAAAATCAATCCGCGTGCCTCATGTTGGACAGTACATCAATAGACTATCGCGCTCACCAACTTTCATTACACGCAAATTTTAATCTACGCAACGGTTAGCAATCTAGTTCTTCTTGTATACAGCATCCATGGGTGGTGACAGCTAACGAAATGAAATGAGTCTAGAAATAGCGTAACATTATAACAGCGCAAACTACCGAAACGAAATGAGTCTACTTACTCTACTAGATAGCGTCACAGATTAAGTTCACTTCGGAACTTGTTACATCATGACATTTTTGTTCTAATATATATATATATATAATTATAATTGTAATTATGGTTATGGCTATTATTGTTAGTATTATTATTATTATTATTTGTAGTAGCAGTAGTAGCAGTAGTAGTAGTAGTAGTAGTAGTAGTAGTAGTAGTAGCAGCAGCAGCAGCAGCAGCAGCAGCAGCAGCAGCAGCAGTAGTGGTAGTAGTGGTAGTAGTAGTAGTATTATATTAAGAAAAGGTTCCTGATGAGTATGATTGGCCAATGTTTAGCGACATCTTTCGGATGCCAGAACCATTGCTCTCGTCCTCACTGCATATCTAACCAGAGGTAATTCAAGTCATGTGCTGCTACTTCGAGAGCGACTGAAATTTATAGCCAAAGATTTCATCGTTTTAAAGGTGTCGTGTTGGAGCTTTATGCTGTTTTTTATATTTACTATGTGGCGACATCTTGCGGCTTCTTGGGCCGATGATGCTGACGTTGCGCCTCAGCAGCTAATTATACATTTATTATTGACAGATGTGACTGATTACATGAAGTTTTACAATATTTAGTGCATAAAAAAACATTCATTTGCTATAGCATTTGTTTGAAATAGAAGGATAAAATCCAGAGGGTATGGACACAGTTTCTCTAGTGTGAGTATAATTGTTATTATTTTTTTATCATTATTGTTATTATTAGTATCATCATCATAATCACCACCAGCAGCAACACCACCGTCGTCATCATCATCATTATCATCGTAGTCATCTATGGCGGTCTTCTATCTATTCTGGACACATCTCTGGGATGTGTACAACCATTCGACTCAGGTCAGCTTCCATTGTTCCTCACCATGTGTGACAAGGGCTCCAAGAGGCCTATTCCAATCTCTCGAAGGGCCGGAAGTCATTGCTACCAAGGCCTTGGCATGGTCCAGGTCATCTTCGCAGCTCGCGGTAATTCCAAACACCCGGAGTCTAATAGCTTATACATGTAATTTCATTAGGATGTGCTTTGCCCATGTTGGACCCAACAGATGGAATCGCCTCGCTCAAGAGCTGTGGCTCGAGCTCCTCAGTTTGTCCTTTCCACAGTTTCGCAAACGCCTGTGGTCTGTATTTTTACAGTTATTTCATTGGTTCGAGTCTGGAGCGCCACTGTTGAGTTTTTTCTGGAAGTGACCGTTTATAAATGTCAGCTTACAATTACAATTTCACCGCGCGATGGTATACATTCGCGTTGGTGACATGCACTGTGTAGAAAATGCGAAGTATCACTTTGATGCAACACCGCTGGGACTCTGGGAGGTGTGTCTCAAAATCCAAGCATAATGCAATATTTTGTGGGTCTCTTAATATATACCCTTTTTCTGCAACCAGCAAAGGCGCTAGAATATTGCTACATAATATTTTGTGAAAAGCGAGCATAATTAAATAGAACGAATGCTAAAAATCAATTTCATTTAGACGTCAACGGCGGCGTTCGATTCCTTACGATGTATTCAAACTTTTGAATTCACTGCAACATTTAAACACCTTTAAAACGTCGCTTTAGAAAACTATATATACTGACAAGACGGCACGTAGAGGCACTATGACAGCGTCGTGTAGCTTCCTTTAATCTAATCCGATCTAATCCAATTTAGTCCATTCTAATCTAATCTAAAAAATGGCATTTGATACGATACAATGTACTTGAAGTTTCGGAATTCATACAAGGAGTTCAATATTATATGTACGTGATAATTGTAATATTGTTTATGAGCTTCAAGAGTTTGTTGTTGAATCCATGGAAAGAAATCGTCTTAGTCGAACAGGTTACAAGGCGAACATTAAGCCTTGTCCACGCTACAATGCCTTCGCAATCGTAATCGTAATCGAATATTTATATAGCGCCACTCAAAATCATAGGCGTTTCCGACTCGGGCCAGTGTCTTCACTGGTAAAGAGAGAGGCATTAGTGACGGCGCAATAAAAACTGATAGATTATATTAGATTATATTGAATTGGATTGGATTGGATTGTAATACAAATGCCCGCCCGCTACGTTAACCCTCGGGCTACCAAGGGGGGGTGGTTGCCACCCCCCCCCTAGGTTTTTTTCATCTCAAACTTTTTCCGTATGGAATAAAAATTTGAACTTTTAGGTAGCTGTAGGGGTTCATTTACACACGTTTTGAGGTAAAATGTGAGATGATATCTCACACCGTTCAAAGGTTATACCCAATATACCCGAGGTACCAGGGGTGGATACCACCCCCCCTAGATTTTCGACTATATCTTATCCGTCATTTAATATTAAGAGACACAAATTATACCATTCTATAGAGGAATGTGGGGCTACATTTCTATGGTCACTGAGTTGACCTGAGACAACCGGAAGTGCTCAAAATAAATAATAATACGCGTAATATGCGTGAAAAATGGCTGAATGGAAGGACTCCCCCTTAGTTTTTTGTCTGTAGCGTATTCATTTGTCTTCCTGGAAGAGAAACAAAGATACCATTCTTTAGAGGGAATGAAGGGCTTCATTTGCATACCTACACCTTTGTCTTTTGAATACCGGAAGTGATCAAAATAAATAATAATACGCGTAATCTGTGTGAAAATGGCTGAATACAGCATTACAACGTAAACCGATATATATGCATGGATATATATGTATGGATGTACATTTATACTATATAAACATGTGTAGGGATGATTGTGTGTATCTTTTATACATAGATTAGTTTCAAAACACACATAATCTTATATTTGTTTATCCAAAAGTACAAAATGTACGCAATAATATACAATATTGCTAATTAAAGGGTTCCGTTGTTAAAAGTGATGTAATTTCGAGGTGCATTCACACAATGTACAACTAAATATACCATTCTGTGCAGCAATGAATGCTGAATCCAATGCTATATTACAAGTTATGATATGTAAAACCAAACACGAAATCCAGGGGGGGTGGTAACCACCCCCTTTGGTAGTCCGTGTTACAAAAAAAGCTTGGTAGCCCTAGGGTTAACATTGGACAATGTTCGCTTTTCTGAAGCTGATTTCTGAGTTCGCTCAAAGGTATTATTTTATTGACTAATGATTATTTTGTTACAACAACAAAATTTTGAAGAGCATTAGTTTAAATAGAATATGTAGTTTCTTTTATAAAGGTGTCTGTGAACTTCACAAACATTATTATGGAGATGGTATTTCCCTTTATTCTATTCTATTCTATTTATGGACTTATAAAGCGCCTCTCGCAGTACAACCTAATCAGAAGCGCTTCCAGTGCGAAGGGCCCCTCGAAAAAGAAAAGTCTTAAGAGAACGAGCAGAAACAGTGGTACCTCCAGATAACATTACAGCACGAGTTAAAGCAGGGAGGTCATTCCACAGCAAAGGTCCAACGGAGGCATAGGCACGATGCTGTGCTGTGGCAGTCCGAGACCTCGGAACTAGAAGGTCATGATGGTCAGAAGAGCGGAGCAGTGGCGTAGCAATGGTTGTGCAGGTTGTGCAAAGCACAAGGGCCCACGGTGGCACAAGGGCCCCGGCGGTCAGACCGTCAGAGCGGCTTTCCTTTCAGAATGTAAATGTAATTAAGTCAACTTAACCAAGCCCTGCAGTTACTGGCAGTTAGCTACATCGGTAAGAGCAACACGTGAACGATCATTTGCAAAATTGAAGCTCATCAAAAACTATCTACGAAGTAACGGTACCATGTCAGAAAGACGGCTGAGCGACCTGGCAATGTTGTCAATATAGAAAATGAACATACAAACACGCTTGACACTTCAAAAGTGGTCGATATTTTGCCCAAGAGAAAGCGTGCAAATGAACGTTTTAACTTTTAGGATTCTTCTTCTTAACTACCATAGACTTGACACTTGTGACCTGTCCAATGTTCAAGGGAGAAGGGCCCACCACCGAAGCTCTGCACAAGGGCCCCAAAAACCTTGCTACGCCACTGGAGCGGAGAGGACGTCCAGAGGTAGCTGAGGTAGGCCGTCTCATAAGATCACAGAGGTAGCGTGGAGCTTGACCTAAAAACGTTTTACACGTAAGAAAAAGAATTTTAAACTGAATTCGAGCAGTTAGAGGAAGCCAATGAAGGTCTTGAGTCATGAAAGTCGAAATATGGGAGAAACGAGGTAGGCGGGCAATTAAACGAGCAGCAGAATTAAGTACTGATTGCAGTGGAGCCAGGCGGAGTTTTGGTAGGCCCATAAGTAACGAGTTACAGTAGTCAATGCGAGAACAGACAAAGGCATGAACCATGGAAGAAAAAATCGGCGAGGGGACAGATCGTCGAATGGCACGTAGACGCCGCAAGTGATAAAAACTGGACCGAGAGAGATTAGAGATATGTGCAGAGAAAGAAAGAGTACTGTCAAGAGTAACACCCAGGTTACGGACATTTGTCGAGAAAGTAAATTGAGGGAACTGCTTGGCAAGTAAATCGTAATCAAGTTTAATTAGCTGTTGGCGAGTGCCAAGCCAGATCAATTGAGTCTTGGAAGAGTTGAGTGAAAGACGATTAGAGGACATCCAACAATTGAGATCAGCAGAAAGAGATTCAATAGATTGGGAAAGAGCAAGCTGATGAGAAGAGGGGCCATGAACAAAGGCCTGGACATCATCAGCATAGAGGTGACCAGAGGCTGAGTGTTTAGCAAAGAGAAGAGGAATATCGGCTGTAAACAAGATATAAAGAAGTGGACCCAGCACAGATCCTTGTGGGACTCCAACTTTAACAGGTACCCATGAGGTGCGGGAGTCTCCTAGAATAACCATTTGAGTACGATCAGTAAGATAGGAGCGAAACCAAAGAAGAGGAAGGCCACTAAGACCAAAGGAAATTTCAAGGCGATGTAATAGAATATCATGATCTACCATATCAAATGCTGAAGATGCATCAAAAAGTGCTAAGAGAGTAACGTGGGATTTATCCATAGCAGAATAGATGTCAGAGAGAAGAGAGAGAAGAGCAGTTTCAGTTGAGTGGTGAGCTCTAAAGCCAGATTGTCTGGGCGGTAGAAGGCCTGACTGCTCAAGGTAAGGAAGAAGTTGCAGAGAAACAAGTCGTTCTAAAGTCTTTGAGAGAAAGGAGAGATTTGCAATAGGGCGATAGTTTTGGCATATGCTAGAATCCAGGTTGGGCTTCTTAAGAGTGGGAAACACAATAGCACGCTTCTGGGATGCTGGAAGGTGACCTTCTGAAAGAGACCTATTAAACAAGTAGAGGAGGAAGGGAACAATGTCATCTAGTACATCTACTATAAGAAAAGTATTGCAATTCTTTCATCTATCGCAGTTATTTTTGGCGTCGTTCTCTCGTCGTCCTGAAGTCATTCGTTCATTCATTCTGAAAATGTTCATAGGGCCTCTTCAAGATATCTACTCAGAGGCGCTCTCTGCGGTGGCCTTTTATTATGTTCAGTGTCAGTTAACAAAACAATACAAAGTAGAGAGTGACATGGGGAATTTCCCCGCGGGAAAATCGCGGTAACCGCGGTAAATCCCGCGGTAATGTGGACAGCAATTGCGGTAATACCGCGGTAATGGGGACAACAATTGCTGTAATACCGCGGTAATGGGGTTCACTCTCGCGGTAATACCGCGGTAATGGGGAATGAGCCGGCAAGAAACCCGGGTGATATTAAGGACTTGAGAACTGATAAGGAGATTTTTTATTTCCTGAAGCCTTCTAGTCAGAAATAGTCAGGACTTGGTTAATGCAAACTGTCGATAAGATAAACAGATTATTGCAGTCTGCAATACAAATAGATTTTTAAGCTAAAAAATGTTATTTTGTATATTTTTAAATTTGAATTGGTGTAAACTTTTGTGGGGAATGTGATGTCGTCCTGCAGGGGATGGGGTGGGGATGGAAGAAAACCTGCGGGGATGGGGCGGGGGATGGGGAGAAACCCTGCGGGGATGGGGAGGGATGGGGAAGACTTACTTGTTGCGGGGCGGGGATGGGGACGAGATTGTCTCCCCATTTCACTCTCTAATACAAAGTAAGTAAGTAAGTAAGTGTGTTCTTTATTAAACGCTGGCAAACACACGGCGCTGTACATACAAAGTTATACAAAGTTATCAAATAGTAGCGGAAAAGTTAGTTAATAGTAAACTAAAAAACACTAAGTAATCAAGAAGAGTAACCACTGGCGGGCCCACGCACACACGTGGAACCAACCAACCGATTCCCGTCGAAAGTTAACAGATGGATATTCAGAGTCTCTGGACCAAGTTTCGCCGATAGAGTAGAGCGACGACAGGTGACAGCGTTCGCAAACACGATGACGCAGCCGACGAGCAGTGGTCACACTGGTGAAAGATGATGCACGTCCGGCTATTCGTCGAGGCACAAAGAGTACGCAGAAAAGGAATTCATCGCGTGTCGGTTGGTAGATTGAAGTTCGTCTGGTGACTGAAGGTCTAGGTCATTCCGTCAAGAGCCTCTCATCTGCCCCTTCACGTGATCGACAGAAGCCCATCCCTTGTACCGATCACGAATTCATGGATGGATGAGTTTGAACCCGTTGGAAATGCATTTGTCGGTATCAGTGATAAATAATAATTAAAAAACTTAACCAGAGGCTCTCTCTGTCCCTGTGTGGCAATAGTGTCCATGCTCTTGAAGGACCGGAAGTCATTGCTTGCAAGGCCCTGGCATTGTCCTGGTTACCTTCGCAGCGCACGATGCTTCCAAACAGCCGGAATATCTTAGCCTAAAAATCATCTCCTACACTGGGGCGTGCTTTGCCCATGCATGTTGAATCCACCAGATGGAATCGCCTTTCTCAAGAGCTCCTCAGTTTGTCCTTTCCGCAGTTCGCAAACGCCTGTAGTCTGTATTTTTTACAGTTATTTCACTGAATTGGGTCGGGAGCGACACTGGTGAGTTTTTTTCTTGAAGTGGCGCTAAATAAATGCCAGATTACAATTACAATTGAACTGTCGTGACATGCACTGTGCAGGAATGCGAAGTATCACTCTGAGGCAACACAGCTGGAAGGTGTGTCTCGAAATCCTATCATCATAATGGATGCGTGTATTTTCTGAATCACGTAATATAGCGCCTTTTCTGCAACCAACAAAGGCGCTAGAATATTGCTACCTATGTAGTTTGTGAAAAGCGAGCGTCATTTAACAGAACGAATGATGAAATAAATTTCATTTAGACGTTCTTTGACGACTTACAATGCATTTACACTTTTGGAATACACTGCAACCTTTAAACACCTTTAAAACGCTCTTTAGTAATCTATAAATAAAGTCAAGGCGGGAATCATGAGACAATTTACTGCAAGTTCCCGTGTTGTTCTAATCCAATCTAACCTGATCTAATCCAATCTAACCTGATCTAATCCAATCTAATCCAATCTAATCTAATCTAAAAAACTGACTTTGACACGATGCAGTCTTTGAAGTTTTAGAATATATAAAAGAAGTTCCATCTTATGTGAACCCTAAAATCTTAACATTGATTATGAGCTCCAACTTTTTGTTGTTGAATCCATGTACGGTGTAGTCTTCGTGGTCGAACAGGTTACGAGCCGAGCGTTAATTCCGTTAAACCTTGTCTACGCTACAATGCCTTGTACGTTAGTGACGGCGATAAGCCGATAGATTAGATTAGAATGGATTGTATAGAAGACTAGATGGGATTAGATTAGTTTGGATTGCGTTATATTACAAGGCGCACTTCGTTGGATAATATTAGCATTTTGGGAAATTTCTTCTAAGTATAATTCGTATGTATATAATCATATAAGCCGTCGTATACCATTATAAAATTTTATTCAGTTTAGACTACATTAAAAGGACGTTGGTCTCAGAAACATTAATATAGAGCCGGTATTTTCTTTTTAAAAGGTGTTCAAATTATTTCGTCTATCTCAGTTATTTTTGGCGTTCTGAAGTCGTCGTGTAAGTGAAGCGTTATATAAATACAAATTAAGTGAATGTCACTGACAGTGAGACATGACTGCGTCTTTGTTGCATTGTGTCTGTCTCTCCGTCTGCTGACTCTGCTTGCGTGTGAGTCTGTGTGAGGTGTTTCTGATATTTCCCTTAAAGTGTTATTTAAATCTATTAATATAATGATAAGTAATCATACTTGTGTCTGGGTGTGTGTTTGTTTGTCTCGGTCTCTCTGTTGTTCTCCACTTATCCCACTCTGTTTCTCGTTTTGCACCCCTCCCTCCCCATGGAAGTGGAAAGAACCCAGAGGAGGACGGGTGTTGGATGAAATCCAAGACATCTTGTGCCATCTGTTGTCAAGTAGATACGCCTCACCTCCCTCCATCAAAAGCCTTTCATCTTCCCTCTTCATGTGATGGACAGAAACCCGACCGTGGCAACTACCACGAAATAATGGAGGGCTGAGTTTGCACTCGTCGGAAATGCATCCGTCGGTTACAATGGTTGCAATTATGCATTTATATAGCTCCACTTCGTTGAAAATCGTATCGGAGGCTCTCTTTCTGTGCTTGTCTGCGCATCGAGAGCCAGCTGACTAATATGATAGGTTAAATTAAACGACTAGGCGTTGCATAGTGATAGGGTTCGAATTCTAGTAAAGCCTTTGAGTTATGTTTTGGATCTCCTAGAAGCAATTGAGGCTGACTAAGGTTGCGACAACGTCGACGATTATGATGCTGACGATGGTGATGATGATGATTAGGAGGAGGAGAAGTAGGAGGAGAAGTAGGAGGGAGGAGGAGGAGGAGGAGGAGGAGGAGGAGAAGGAGGAGGAGTAGGAGAAGAAGGAGGAGGAGAAGAAGGAGGAGGAGGAGAAAAGGAGGAGGAGGAGGAGAAGAAGGAGGAGAAGTAGGAGGAGGAGGAGGAGAAGAAGAAGGAGGAGGAGGAGGAGAAGGAGGAGGAGGCGGAGGAGGAGGAAGGAGAAGAGAGAGAGGAGGAGGAGGAAGGAGAGGAGAGGAGAGAGGAGGAGGAGAGGAAGAGAGGAGGAAAAGGAGAGGAGGAGGAGGGAGGAGGGAGGAGGGAGAAGAGGAGGAGGAGGAGGAGGAAGGAGAGGAGGAGGAGGAGGAGGAGGAGGAAGGAGAAGATGAGAGGCGAGGAGGAGGAGGAGGAGAAGGAGGACGAGTGGGGGACGACGACGAGGAGAACGAGTGGGAGGAAAAGGAGGAGGAGGAAGAGGAGGAGGGGAGGAGAAGAGGAGGAAGAGGAGGAGGAGGAGGAGGAGGAGGAAGGAGGAGGCAGGCATTGCAGATGAGTATTAGCCTTTGCTTAGCGACATCTTATGGCTGTCAGAGCCGTTGTCATCGACCTCACCCAACTTGAAAATTTCCATACAAAGAATTTTTCACGATTGCACGCGACTGATATATATAATTTTAGGTACAACCTTTTTAAAGGTGTTTAATTGTGGCGTTTAGTTGCATATTTTTTCTGTCTAACGACACCTTTGGCTGCCACAGCCTTTGACTTCAACCTCACATAACTTCGATATCACTTTAGTACTCAAGCAAGGTTTTATAGATTATATACTAGGCCTACAGCATTATCAATGGATAACGTGCGCATTTGCGAAACTGCATCTTGATTGGTTGGTTTGTTGCTGTTTAACGACAGTGTCATAACAAAGATGATTAGCATCGCTTTTCTCCATCTCCAGCCTTTGGACTGGCACTACCACAGTTTCTTCGGCTTCCTGAGTTTTCACACGCGCGTAGATTGAAATTATAAAATATTGATGAGCGCTTTTTTAAATAGAATTTAAAGTCTGTTTAATAGAGGTGTCTTAAGACCTTGATAAAAATTATAGGAGTATTAGTTTCAGCTTACATTGTGATAGCGAAGATCATTAGCGTCGCCATTATCCAACGTCCAGGTTTTACTTAATATAGAGTCGGTACATTCTTTTAAAAAGGTGTTGAAATTCTTTCGTATATCTCAGTTATTTTTGGCGTCGTTCTCTCTTCCGTCCTGAAGTCGTCATCTAAGTGAAGCGTTATATAAATACAAATTATGTGAATGTAACTGAAGGTGAGTCATGACTGCCTCTTTGTAGCATTGTGTCCGTCTCTCCGTCTGGCTGCGTGTGAATCTGTGTCACGCCTTTCAGACTTTCCTTTAAAGTGTAATTTAAATTAACTATGATAAGTAATCATACTTCTGTGTGGATGTGTGTTTGTTTGTCTCGGTCTCTCTGCTGATCTCT
>JACEVL010002252.1:0-17855 GCA_020284085.1 Aporrectodea caliginosa
ACTTTGTCTAGGGTTCTCCTGTCAACATAATGTAGTTTATTTTATAATTAGTAGTACACATTTCAATTATGACCACTTTTATTTTATGGGACAGATATGTCCCATTGTCCGTTAAGCAGAAAAAGTACATTTTTGTGCTATGTTGGACTATGTTGATTGAATGTCAGAATATGATCATGTACCATGTAGCAACGAATTTAATTGAACAGATATGATAGATAGATAGCTAGTGTGGAACTTGGTGAAACAGTTACGGTCACTTTGCAGACATTGAGCAACACTACAGGTGAAATCTTGACCTATTGTCGGCCACTCTTGTGAATACGCTTGCATCTCTTCCTGTCGGGCAAGATGTGAGGCAAATGATTATGTATCAACACTAGAGACGCCTTTCTTTGATGGTTCCAGTCGGTAAAAGCATTTCTCCTGGAAGTACAAGTACCTATGAGACCACGAACCACCTGATGTCTGAACTCCAAATGTATTATTTTGGTGTCTGTTGGGACACTTTTTTCAAGTAGCCATTCACCACTGCTTTGTTAAGGCTATCAAACATCACTCTCAGATATACTTCTATCGGCATCAAATTCTGTTACATAATACGATTTGAGCGGTCTTCCAGATCAATTCCTCCCACATAATTATTTGCTGTATTCTTTCACCCATGATGGCACGTTGATAACAACCTTCACAGCGGAACCTTCTGACGTCTATCTATAGGTTCTGTACCTATACCGATGGTTCCGAATTGGGTATGAGATGGACAGCCTTTGTGTCCATCCACATCAAAAAGTTCATCTGCTTGTCCTTTGTTTGGAGGGACTTTGTATGCTTGCAGACCCTAGGCATATTTGTATGTATGCATGTGTAAAATATTATGTATGTATGTATGTATGTAGGTATGTATGTATGCATGTATGTATGTATGTATGTATATATGTATGTACATGTGGATGTATATATACGTAAGTTCATATGTATGTATCTATGTATGTGTGAATTCGTGAATGTATGTGTGTAAGTGTCAATGCATTTATGTATGTCTCTATGCATGCATATATGTATGTATGTATGTGTGTATGTGTGCATGTTGTATATATATATATATGTGTGTGTATGTTTGTATTTATGTGCATATGTGTGTATAATATGTATGTATGTATGAATGCTAGCCTGCATGAATGCATCTAGACCTCTATGTAGGTTTTTACAATGACCTTTCATGAACAGGCATTTTGTACATGCATTTTATGATATTGCTTAACGGACAATGGGACATATATGTCCCATACAGATTTTCTTCAAAATCTGCAAGACTGTGATAGGAATGGTTCTTGTCAATGAATATCCTCTTTTGTGAAGAGTCGATGTACATTATTTAAAAGTTTTGTAATGTATTATTCCCCTGTGAGAAAAAATAAAAAATGACAAAGTTTGTATTTTATTTAAAAAAATTAATAATCTTAAAATAAAAATATCTGGCCCATAGAATGTGCGGGAACTCATGAAAAGGTTACAGTTAGATTGGTCAAATACTTAACAAATAAATAAAATCGTTAAACAAATCAATTTGCTCAATTTAATAAATCCAGGAACTTTTTTCTGACATGGGACATATATGTCCCATATCCCTTAGAGGGTTAAACATGAGCAAAGAACTGCCAAAGAAGAGATCCTTCCGAAATGCGTTTCTTGATCAAGAAGCGAAAGACTCGAAAAGGACCAAAAACGCTACACGTTTAGAGTGGGCCAGAGCCGAGAACAAACGCGATAAGGACTGGGAGAAACTTTGCGCGTTGAGAAAAAGTGCCGAGAATATTATGGCAAAAATACGCGAGCAAGAAACCAGATATAATGCAGCAAGGGATGATGCTGAGCGGCTAGACAAAATCCTTCAAGAAGAAGACGGGCCAGACGTTACATCACAACAGTCATAGCCACATTCTTGAAAACAGCTAAGAGATTGGTGACCATAAAAAAATAATTTCCAGTTTTGATTGTCATAAAAAGAGAAAAACAGAAAAAATAATTTCCAGGCTATAAACCCATCTAGTTTTGATGGATGCCGTCAGTATCTAATGCTGTGATACTCTGATGAGCTTAGCAAAAGCGAAACGGTTTAAAACATCTAGACCTTGTGGTCAAAGTTAAATTATGAGGTCAGTCTAAAATGTGTGTAAGAAATTTAGCAACTAAAAATCTTTCTCGATTATCATACACAGATGTGTACAAGCATAGGCCTATATTTTGATTTCACCCAGGCAATCACAAGCTGTGTCCGCGTTGCATCCGGGTTTAAAGTCTCAAATAACAATTGTATGTTGATAAAATAATCTGGGTCGTACACATGCGGCTGTAGGCTATATTCGCTCTGTTATTCTATGGACATACAAACATACATACATACATGGTTGCATGCATGGATTGCATGCATAATATGTATACAAACATATATGTATACACGCGTACACGTCGTGCATACACAAAACTGTTATACTGGGTGTTTAAACAAAAGCAGTTGCTATTATAAATGGACATTTATCATCAGTCAGTTACTGTCTCATACTTCCTGGTTGGCGCCGCAGTCATAACGCCTCATGGTCTCATCGGATTTCCAATCATTATAGAAATATCCGGGTCCAATTTAGTACAGAAATATCCGGGTCCAATTTAGTACAGCATATTTCTGAAAGTTGTGTTGCTGTACAGTACCGTTTTAGAATACAGGCTGGAAGGGTGAATCCAAACCGCTTGTGTGGGTGTGGGTTGGGTTGTCTCAATGGTCGTATAATTTTGTTTGGGGTGCTGGGGCTCCCCAAGGCTTTCGGACGGATGGCCGGGGGTGAATTAGCTCCCGCCTTTGGCCTACTACTACTTTCCATATGCGTACGGCCGTCGGGCATTCAATCTGTAGCCAAGATCCAAAACCAGTGGCGCTGGCTGTCCAACCACAATCAGGGGAGATGGTGCCAGATATATTCGTGGGGTTAAATGCTAAAACTGCTGGGTTATTGGACGTTGCCGTACTGGCGGTGGAAATAAAACCTGTATAGTTGTGTACAGCGGGAATAGGTGGAATATGGCCGTTATAGTTGAGTATCTTGAGGTTGCCTATATAACTCATAATTATCGCGTCCAAGGCAACAGAGTTCTGCCTGGCGGCGAGGTCTTTGTTGTCCACATATCTTTTGGCAAGAGAGATCTGGGAGTCTACATATTGCTTATTAGTCACATTTAATGGCCCCGACGGCACCCTGTTCAACCTTATCATGGCGTTGTTGACCACTCTTATCACTTGAGTGACTCTGGCAGCATCTGTGTTAGATACTGACGCTCCTTCCGGAAGTCCTGTAATTCTTTTTCCGGACATTTCTAAATCACCAGTCATGGTATCACCGACTTTGAGAATGTGAGCGCCTCTAATGGCTGCATCCGACGCGTCTACATATCTCTTGTTAGTCAAGAATTTTGACCCAATGGGTATCCCTGGGAATGATTGCATGTCATAATTTGTCATCAAATTTAATAGTCCATCGCTTAATAGTTTCATGCTTACCGCGTCGCTATCGGATGGTCGTGATATATGGCTTACGGGAAGCCCAGTTACCCTTCTCCCACCCATAACTAAATCCCCAGTCATGGTATCACCGGCTTTGAGAACATGAGCGCTTCTAAGAACAGCATCCTTTTCATCCGCGTATTGTCTGGTGGCGGTATCTTTTTGGTCTGTATACGCCCTAACAGCCACATTAAGAGCTGCATCCTGCTCGTCTACATATTTCTTGTTAGTCAAGTATTTTGGCCCAATGGGAACCACTGTGACTTCCATGTCAAAATCTGTCATCAAATCTTTCATCAGACCTACCATTGTCTGCCCCAAAACTTTCAATGCCTCCCCCAAAACTTTCATGCTTACCGCGTCGCTTTCGGCTAATCTTCTAAGGTTTATGAGAAGCCCAGTAATTTTTTTACCACCCATATCCAAATTGCCAGTCATGGTATCACCAGCTTTGAGTACATGTGTGCTTCGAATTCCGGCCAAGCCATTGGTGACCGTCTGTGTCAACTGTGTGACCGTTTCTCTGGAGCTCTCCACGGCGGTGGTGATCCGACCGTCTGTATACTGTTTGGCGTACTCTCTGGCGGCGAGAGTTTTTTGGTCTGTATACAACCTGAGGGTTGTGTTAAGCGCAACATCCTTCTCGTCCGAATAACGCCTAATGATGGTATCCTTATCATCTGCGGTAAACCTAATAGCCGCATCAACGTATCGTTTGTTAGTCACATGCAACGGAGCCGAGGGTTCTATATTTAAGTTTGTCATTTTGGCGTTTACCTCACGCCTCACTTCTGATATGCTTATATCTGTAGATAGATATGGTAACCCAGTTACCCGTTTTCCACCCATCTCCAAATTACCAGTCATGGTATTACCGGCTTTCAGCACATGTGCGCTTCTAACAAGAGCATCCTTTTCGTCTGCATACTGTTTTGCGGCGTTAGACTTTTCATCTGTATACTGTCTGGCAGCGGCAGTTTTTTGGTCCGTATACAACCTCAGACCTGTGTTAAGGGCGGCGTCCTTCCTGTCCGCATACTGCTTAACAATAACATCTTGGGCGTTAGAAATATCCGCCTGCTCGTCGGCGTACCGTACCACCTGAGCCCAGCTCACGGCGTCCCTATCAGAATCTGGCGTGTCTGTCGTAGGAAGCCCAGATATACGGTTACCATTCATGTTAATGCCGCCAGACATAGTTCCACCAGCAAGTTGTAGATTATCCAAGTCTATTGTATCCGCATAACCCTTCGTTGCGGCGTCAGCGTTCTCAGTATGCGCACCCACATTTGTGATTCGATACCCACCAGATGAGAGAATTCCCATCATGGTATCGCCAACCTTGTGGACGAGCCCACCAGTGCTGAACTGCCATACTCCTCCACCTATCGTACTATGACTACTTCGACCAAACTTATCGACCGGCATCTTGTATTACAGAAAAAAGGGGCACATTTCTAATATAAAAATTTCAATCCAAAAATCCAAAAAATCTAATCTAACGTTTGGACAACTTACGGGGCAACTTTTTTAACATAGTTTAAGTATTATATCTTCAAATTTCTTACCAGCAGCGAGCTGTTTGAGCACAAGAAGGCAGAGGTGACCACATATCACATCATTTTGACCCTGCAGCTGAAATGTTTGTGTCCTGATGGGGCAATTTAAATATCGAGCGAGTTCTTGAGGCGGATCCAACCCATAACTATCAAAGAACACGGCTGTAGGACCATCATTGACCTTGATCAATTTTATATGCCACCCAATGAGTTCCATCGCCTTTTTTGGAATCCAGATTAACAATTCCACACTCTTTGTCGTGTACCACAGCGGGCAGGCCATCTCGCATGAAAACACCGCGGAAATTAGGCAGTCCTCGGGCGGCTTTCTCGATATCAAAGTTGCTCAGAGGTTCTAGTTTTTTTTCCCAAGATAAAGTCCTGATCCCTTACACCTAGGACAACAACCACCGGTAGTCTGGCGTCCGAGAAACAAACCAGAGCCTTCGAGTACTCGGTGATGACGCTCTAGCTCCCTATCGGCTTGTTTCTTATGCACCGAATCTGCAATACCTGCAGCCGCACCTGCCACTCCTCCCGCTGCAGTTAACCCACTAAAGAGCAGTGGAAGTAGAGTCAGTAGCGGGAGAAAACCACCCATTTTTTGTCATATGTTTCAGTTGTGTTTTGGTGAATCTCAACTCCATGCCACGACCTTGGTCCAAATTTTTAGCGACACGGTTAGCTTGACCCTTCGTCAGCCCGAGGTTGTCTTCTCCACGAAGCTGGCCATAAGTGAGCCGGATTGTAGCGCCGGTGCCATTGCGGGCGGCATTTGCCAGTGTTACCTTTTGACCTTCAGTCAGCGAAAGGCCGTATGAGATGTACTTGGTTTTCATGACGAAAAATATAAATATTTTTCTTAAATATATTTATAAATTTTGTTCCTAAAACTTTTTCTGAAATATATCTAAAGGGGCGCTATTTTTCTAATTAGTAAACGAGATTGAATTTGCTGCCATCCGATTCAAGTGTCATGAGTCGATCGCTTATCAACACGGCATATGCTATCGTATTAGCTGGAACTGCGGCGTCAAAGTTCACCTTAATCTGAATGTCCTGGGTCGTGGTTTTCAGGCGTTCCGATTGTCTGCGAACATCTAGTACGAAGATCGGGAAGAAATCTACGAAGTCGATCGGTGTTACTTGACAAGATGATTCACGCCCATCGATTCCACAGAACTCCTCCTTGAAGTCTCGCAGAGCTTTGTAAGCACGAGAGATTTTCATCGCGGTAAAGTCGAGATTCATATCAACGATGGGATAGCGATCGCTGTTGAGCATAGCATAGATATTGCGAACTTGTGCATGGTCGAAAAGTGCCGGGTTGTGATCCTGGTTTGCCGTCTTGTCAGTCTGAAAGGCAACCAGAATCCATCGGGGTTTTTCTGTTCCTGATTTAACACTCAATCGCCACGAAAAAGTCGTTGCTTGCGGTACCGAAATATTATCGCATTGCATGGCTCGAAATGCTACAGGAATTTTAACTTTGGCCTCGATCTGCTTCATGAGCATGCTCTTCACCAGAGCAAGTTCAAAGCGTTTGTTGGGATTGAGGTGCAGCATTGGTGAGAAATTTGTGGTATAGTCGGTTTGATCTGAGGAACATATAATGCTAAAGTTTTCCTTAGGCAATGTCAGGTCTCGGATTTCTTTGAGAATTTCTTCAAGGCGTTCCATGTTGCCAAATAATAAATAAATAATAAATAATCTTGGATTATTAAGATAATAATAATACTATTATTATCATTATACCGTCAGCAAACTTCGGTTCAACTGGAGTGCTAACTCTTTGTGGATCAAACCAGAACGAAGCAGTTCGTCAAGAATGGCTGAGATTTCGTTGTCAACACCAGTGTTACCAGCCGTTCTAGAGGCTATCAAGAGCTGTAACCTCTCTACAAGGGCGTCTGGGTTGTTGTAATACTGTACAGCTACACCCGAACCCTGAGTCAGCTTGAACTTTTTGCTTTTTCTGCCGTGAACTGGAAGCCCTGAAAGTTGAATGAGTTTCTTAAAAGTTTCAATTGCTTGAGGGGCGTACTGCTTGGTCTTAACGAAACGCTTCGTTAAAAGGCTGTAAAGCGATTCATCAGCGGGTGCTTCGAAAACGAGGTTTCCACCTTTAAACGCCCTCATAGAACCTGCAGAGAGGGCAACTGGGTCGACTAAGAGATCGCCGAATTTGTTCCCCTTTAGCTGTAGAGGTGTGATTGGAACAAAACCCTTTCCTCTTTTGGTGAGCTTGTATCCCTGCAACAATAAACGAAGTCGTTCTCTATAAGCGGCTAGGGCTTTGATTTCAACATCCAGCTCAATCACCCGATCTTTATCTCCGTCCTTTTTCGCTTTTGTTTTCTGAACGCCTAGGATACTTTTATTATACTTTTTAGTGTTTTCTATGATATCTTCTATTTCTTGCTTGTTAGCCAGGTTGAGATCGCTCGGACGCGTAAAACCATATCTCTCGATCACATCGATGTTCAGACCTTGGTTGGCATTAAAGAGTAATCTTTGCGGACTTTCAGCTGCTGTGAGCGCCGGTGTTGCTTCTCCAAATATCCCCGCTATCGGGTTATAATTAGCCTCGTCTAGAATCTGCCTTGGTAAGTGCTCCAAAGCTCCAGTAACTTTCTGCAGTTCCTTGGATGTTGCCGCCTGTGCTTCAGTTGTTGCTGTAGCAATTGGTTTGAAAAGTTTAGTCGCATCGTACAGCAAGTCAGCCTCTCCCAGTTTTTCATCCACGAATCGCTGTCTCAATCGGTTCCTACGAGCTAAATAGTCTTGTGTAAACGCGTCACGCTCTTGTTTTGTTGAAATTTTTGTCCACATGTTAAATAATATTATTTTTCAAATTTTATGTAAAATATGTTTACTTTATGTTTACTATATGTCACTTCTTTAAATACTTGCCATGGGTTTATAGAAACGATCGAACCCGCAACGATATTTTCCATCGTAAACTTTTGAAGTTAGATCGATGACCGCGAACCCATATGGTTGAGCCGCACACTCGCTGAAGAATTTTCTGAATTCGTCTAACGACATGTCACCACCAACAAATGTGTTGTGAATAGCTGTCAGATTTTTTCCGTCTTGGTTGAAGAGTATAATTAAATTTGCATTATCACGAATCGCTTGCTTGGGAATCCGAAAGTAATTCTGAGTTAAATAGAAGCAATCCGCTCCACCGTGTCTTCCCATGGTGAAATATTTCTCGATAGGTTCCTGTTTCTCCAGCATTACATCGTCAAAGACCATGATACTACGACCATCATGATGCTTAGAAAGCGATTCACGATGCTTACAAAGCGATTCGACTGGAATGATATCTTCAGACGATGAGTGAAACGAGGCAACTTCCTTTCCAGCAACTTTTTCCAACTCTGTGGCCCAGTCACGAAGGAATTGATATTTATCCTGCCCTAGAGACTTTGAGTAGAGGTGCAGCCGGTCAAAGCGTAGGAATCCCTTGTTGAGAAGGAAGTTCAGCAACAGATTCGTTTTTCCACAACCGCTCGGGCCGCAGATGATGCATCTTATACTGGATGGAAGCAACCAATGATGATGCCTCGTTCCATCGTCCTGTTCTATATCAAAGTTTATTATCTCCATATCAAAAACAAACAAAGTTTGTTTTTTAAACAAATTTTGTTTTTAAACAAATGGTGTTGACAAGATATAAACTAATACAATGTATTGCCTCCGATGTAAAAGACACACTGAGACTTTAAATGAGACGACCACCGTTTTAAAGAACGGGCGTCCAGCCAAAAGGGGAACCTGTGCTGTATGTGGTATTCAGAAGTTTCAATTTTTAAGATCGCAAGCTCGGAAGATTCGTGGCGGTTCGCTGTTAAATAGCGCTCTAAACGCTCTACCACTGCCTGAAATGCATATGAGCCTTCCACCAGGTGCAGCTTCGGAAGACAATCCAGGAGGTTCGTTTCAGAACACTGGCAAGTATTCCTACTGCGGACCATTCACAAAGCTCGACAAACGGTTGACGCAACGCTATCGCGGTGTTAACAAGCTCGACCGTGCATGCCTCGATCACGATGTGGCCTATGCTGTGCATAAAGATACAACTGGGCGAAATCATGCAGACGACATCCTGGCTGCAGCTGCATCTAGGATTGCTCTAACTGATGAAATCCCAGAGTATGAGAAGAAAGATGCCCGGCTCGTATCGGCTATTATGTCATCGAAGTCGAAGATGGGGATGGGTGTTGCAGCCAGCTGGAAGTTGCGTAAATGAAATTTTCTTCTCTGTTGGAAATATATAACTTTACAAGAATATATAACTTTTACAACACCATGGCTAAACACCTTTCCTCAATATATTACAGCCCAAAAGGGTACTGGCGAGGTAAAGCCGCGGTGACAAAATTAGCCTCAGCCGCCAAGGTTTCCCAGGCTGTAGCTCGCGAATGGTTGAAGAAACAAGCCGTTTGGCAAATTTATCAGCCTGTACCACGACGAATTCCTCGCCCAATGTTGGATGAAGATAGGCCTAACACCGTTCATCAAGCCGACCTGTTGTATCTTCCTCATGACAAAGTTGGTCGTAAAAAGTACAAATATGCTCTGACTCTGGTTGATGTAGCCTCACGATATAAAGAGGCTGAGCCTTTGGTCGATAAAAGTGCTTCTGAAGTTGCAGCCGCTTTGGGTCGAATTTATAAACGGGGTCCATTGACTTGGCCTAGACTCCTACAGGTCGACCCTGGCCGCGAGTTTATGGGTGCCTTTAAACCATTGCTGACGAAGCACGATGTGCAAGTGAGGCGTGGAGAAGTTGGAAATCATCGACAGCAAGGAATAGTTGAACGATTCAATCGGACTTTGGCAGAGCGATTATTTGGCGCCCAATACGCACAAGAATTACTCCTTGCTGCACGGGGTTCCTCGGAAAGATCGGCTGAATGGGTTCGCCGGCTGCCTGAGGTTGTGGCTGCACTAAACAACGAACCAACGCGTTTACTCGGAAAACATGGTATGAAGCCGGCTAAAGCCATTAAGGCTGATAGAGTATTACAGAAACCCTCTCTTCCCGCTCGTCGTGCTGTTGGCCTGAAAGAGCCTATACTTGGACACGATGTTCTGGTCCGTTACTTGTATGCACCCGGCGAACTCGAGGGTGGTTCCAGACGAGCTACAGATCCTAACTGGTCGTTGACCATACATGTTATTTCAAATGTTGTCCAACAAGCTGACCAGCCGGCTTTGTATCATCTAGTAGATGGACCAGGCCGCGGATTTGTTCGCGAGGAATTGCTCGTGGTACCTATAGACACTGAGCTACCACCTGATAGAATTCTCAAGCTAAGAGTTCGTTGAGATATTCCTCTTCTTCTGCTGCTATATTTTCTTCTTCATCGTTTTGATAAATTCTATGATGCCCGTATGCCCTTGTTGTAATCCCATCATCGGCTATCCACTTTTTTGTGTCCAGTGGGGAAAGCGATATCTTGTTTTGTTCGTACACACCAATCTCGTGCCCTCGACTTCGAATTGCAACCTGTGTGTGCCGCATCTGTTTTTGCTCAAACAAGCATTCCTTGTACATCTCGTGATGCAGATCTTTCTTAACAACTGCTCTCTGAACACCTTTTGCCTTTCGAATTTCCGATCCGCTGGCTTGTAGGATTGAATACATTTTTGGACGAAGTCCCACAAATTCGGCAATTGGAACTCCATTGCATTCATCTTTGAATTTTCCGACAACCTTCTTATTTTCTACATTGTGGTATGGGCTATCTCGCGGATATTCGCTGAGATCGTACGAAGTTTTATTTACCAACATATCGTCGTATGGATTCGGAGTTTCCACTTGAAATAGTAAACTATCGGTATCTGTATACAGAAGTTGGGCTTTTTCGCCGTACTGCGCTTTGACATCGTTGTACCAGAAGTCGTACATCAGATGTTTAGATAGATCTAGAACCGCCTGGCCGACATAGACCGGCCTGTTCAACTTCAGTTTGCTTTTTGTACTATGAATTGCGGCAAGTCCTCCATTGAAGATGCGATGCGATTGATAGGCTGGGTCGGCGATCAATTTACGAAGTTTGTCCTCTTTGTAACTTGATACTAGGTCCACCCTAATACGCCTACGCAAATTCTCCATTGTCTTCCCGAACACTGCATTGTTTGCCAGTTTGAAGAAGTCCTTCTCAAAGTCAGAAGTTGATTTGGCTCTTAACTCTGTATTCATCTCGATGTACGGTTTCATCCAGGCTTCCTGTCGAAATTTGATGGCACGATGAATTTTGCTGACTCGCATGCCCAACGAATGATATAGTTTGAGATTTCTGTAATGAACCACATATCGTTCCTTCTTTCGTAGGCTGGGGACCAACTTTACACAATCTGTGAACTTGCATCCCAACTGTTTCACGAGCAAGCGCTGATAGTCGCTCAACCAATCTTCTCGGACTGATAGGGTTTCTGGGGCTAATGGATAGTCGTTGTGGGCGTCATGAAGATGTTCCGGGTATTCAAGGTCCACTTCGAGTAAGAATCCTTCGGGGGCGTCGTCCGGTGTTGCCAGTATTTCATTCAGAAAATCTGGCGAATCTTCACACCAACTAAATCCGCCGACTGGTAACATTTGTTGCATAGCCCATCCGTACAGGTTATTCGCGTCTAGATACATAATCCAGTTGTTTGGCTTCGTGGTATCGTGGTCAGGGCATTGTGGATTGTTGGCTTTTGCAAATCTCTGGGATACCATCGATACCCCACCTCGAAGACCTCTTTCAAAGAATAAATGCATGTCGATGTCGGTCAACAGTTCGAGTTCTACTTTTGTCTTTTTCAACAACGCATCCCAAGCCATTCCAGGTAAACTGAAGTAGTATGCTGGGTCTAGCTGATAATGCTTCATCGATGTGGCTCTGAAAGTTTCGAAAACATCAGCTAGTAGAAGCACATCAGTTCGGAGATACAGGTCGTGGTAGTCACCCATGATTTTTACAGTCAAACTCCTTCCAAACTTGTTGGGCGTGTTGATAGTCCGTGTCTGAAATGTCTTCTCTGGTTAACTTACTGTAGAATGCCTCCTTAGGTGGGAGCTGGTCTTCTTCGAAACGACTGTAGCTATCTATATACTCGTAGGGATACTCACCTTTTCGCCGCAATAAATCTAGTTTTAAACTATCACTGTTAACATTGGAGGCTGTGATTTTTAGATCATCCAGTGATAGATTGCTAGACAACTTGTCCAACGAACTATTTAAGAACTGGAGACTGTCGATGAACTGGAGCTGACCTAAGCTGAATGTCATATACTTCTCCATATTATTTGGGATACAGGTGATTTTCTCAGCCTCGTAGCCACTCATTGCTTGCATAATCAAATGGCTGTCATAGCCACGAAGATTGTGAAAGACCACTGGCACTTTGCACTTATCGGGGTATATGCGAAGTTTGAGGTTGCAGTCATTATGAGCTGCTCCACGAAAGTTACCAGTTATATGACAATGATCGCGAACTTTATCTAAAAACAAAGTTTCTTTGTTTTTCCTTTTCTAATGCATCTCCGCAGATGTGACAATTAGTAGCCTCACGAAATGATTGGTGATCAGTCTCAGTCATGACCATCTTCGCTGCATTAGCCAGATTTTTTTGTATATTAGCTAACTCACCTTGTAAGCGATGAAGAAATTCCTCTACAGCATTCTCTCCGCGATAAAGTACGGGTTTGTGTGAGAGACCATCACTACGAACCACTATGTAACAGAAGCTGCATGGTTTCTGCTCAGCGATTAATCTGGTATTAGTTTCTTGGGGGTCTTCGACTGGGATATTTAGTGCTTCAAAATCAGCATAAATAATGTATGGAACTCGCATCTGTTTGTGGTGATTTTGAAATTTGAGTATATTTTTACCTTCTTCAGGCATCACAATCCGCTGTGGTTTCTTGCTAATACCGCGGCAATCTTTGATATGAGCTAGCAGCAGGTCTTGCCTAGAGAATGGATGTATACAGCGGCGACATGGGTATAATTTCTGTTTATGTTTATTATGTTTATTCATAATTCGGCCTAGGTCTTTAATCCAGACATAATGCTGATTCTCACCGTCGGCTAGTAATAGAAGGTCAACATTATGGTCTGTGTTCTGATTTGATACACGGATCGGATACAACCCCTTGTTCCACCCAAACACGCATACCGATACGCCTAGATTCTGTCGTTCAAATTTGTCAATGCTGGTTACCTCTACTGGAAATTTGATTCCAGTGAAATCCAGCTTTTTGAGGTGGGCACGATATTTGCTTGGGCGGTGAGGATTATGTTCAGCTGGATACATTGCTGATAAAACCGCCCACTCAAAACAGCGGTTGTCATTATTTTGCACATTGATAACTGATTGAGGAGGTAGGTATTTTGGTGTTGGAAAGTAACTATTACCTCGAATTGGCTTATATCTTGCAGTACCAATGTCCAGTGCCACAACTCGCTTCACCCTCCAACCAGACCCCTCTCTGGTAAACCCCTCTAGATGTTTTAGAATTTTAGCCTTTGTCTCCTGCACGGACTTACAAGTTTCACCTGCATTGAGAACTTCATATGCCTTTGTCCTGAAATAGGCAGTCGTTTTAATTGTGTTGTCTGTTGTGAGTCCTAATTTTTCAAATTCAACTGTTAACATTGCTGAGTATTTTATACCATCATGTCTAGTCAGGTCTTTATTTATAAGGGTCTCAATGCTAGGTTCCATTGCACTCAAGAATGATAGTGGATCTCCCTCTAATCCATGATTAAGAGGTACCACTGTTCGGTAATCTCTCAAAAACTTGTTGGCGAACTCTTTCTGTAGTAGAATAGGTGGTAGTGGTCCGCCTTTATCCTTCTTGAATAACAGGGGGTCAAACTCTGCCAGAAGGGCTTTACGTTTTACACCTCTTTGTTTCCGCACTGGAGGAACTGGCCTCGGAAGTAGTGGTTTCAACAATAGGGTGGAGTGAAAAAGCGAAAATTAGAATTTCAAAAAGTAATAGCAATCAAAAGTTGCCTTATGGTATGGGGTCAAAAAATGTCGAAAAAGTTTTTAAAAATATTAATGTCTTCCGCCCCCACCAGAGGGCCAAAGTTACGAAAAATAGCATTTTTTCGAGAAAATTGCAGGTTTTCTTGTAAAATATTTTAATTGAAAACTAATTAAATGTCATTCAATATACCATTGGATAGAGCTCTTAATACTGAATAAAACGATGTATTAATTTTCAGAATATGCCCATATTTGTAGAAGTTATTAACTTTTTACCAATTCCTCTGGTTCGCGACATGTCGCTAAGTCTGAAAACGGTTAAACACTAATAACTTTTTATCCGTCGAGATATTTCAACCCATAGTATGTCATTCGATTCAGCTCTGAATCACCTTTCTAATGGTACATTGTGATGCGGGATTGTTTAACAGTACACATTTGTTTTTATTGTTTTAACAGTTTTTTGCAATTTTTCATTGATTCTGTTGTCATTTCAGCTGAATGCACACTTTGTCCGATGAATTGAGCGCTAAGAACATTCCATTTTGATCGTAAATAATTGCGAAATGTTGAAGCATAAAAGCTACAATGGCTACTCGTTCTAAAACATTGTTTTCAAAGTTCGGACACATACAGGAACTACGGCAGACTGTTCTACCTCCATATGAGAATGTGTCTCTGTTGAACTGGTCCACTACCATGATCTTCACTCTCTAATGCCTCCTCTTCAGTCTGGATTTAGGGAATTCCACTCGACAAAATCTCTTATGATGAGTCTTCTAGCAGATATACTTCCTGATGTGGACCGTAGCCATAGCATTCTACTCTCCCTTTATGACATCAGTGCCGCTTTTGACACTGCTGATCACACCATCATCCTCTTAGACCTGGTGTCTAGGTCGTTTGGGATTGTTGACTCTGCTCTTCTTTGGTTCCATTTATTCCTTACCTTCATGGCCCTGCCGTCACAGCCGCTGCTATGGTTGAATGTATTCTAGAGGCCTCAGCTGCACTTGATCGATGGTTATCTGCTAATCGTCTTTGTCTAAACCAAGACAAGACCCAGTACATTTGGCTAGGTAGCCGTGCCATGCTTGCCAAGATTGACTGAAGTACAATAGGCCTTGATAGTGACAGAGAGAGGACAGGATCGAGAATTACTCCAAGATAACGGGTCATTAGCATATTGGTGGAAGAGACATCGAGTGGACCAAGAATCCCGGCTAGATCCGAGGTATACAAGATAAACAGAAGGGAACAATGACAGAGTCCTGAGGTAAGCCATAAGATAAGTGGACACAGGGAGAGCGGGTAGGACCGAAAACTCCAGAAATTGCGCGATCCTTGAGGAATGAATGGAACCAAAGAAGAGCAGAGTCAACAGTCCCAGACGACCTAGACAGCAGGTCTAAGAGGATTATGGTGTGATCAACAGTGTCAAAAGCGGCACTGATGTCATAAAAGGAGAGTAGAATGCTATGGCTACGGTCCACATCAGGAAGTATATCTGCTAGAAGACTCACCATAAGAGATTCTGTCGAGTGGAATTTCCTAAATCCAGACTGAAGAGGAGGCATTAGAGAGTGAAGATCATGGTAGTGGACCAGTTCAACAGAGACACATATCTCATATGGGGGTAGGACAGTCTGCCGTAGTTCCTGTATGTGTCCGAACTTTGAAAACAATGTTTTAGAACGAGTAGCCATTGTAGCTTTTATGCTTCAACATTTCGCAATTATTTACGATCAAAATGGAATGTTCTTAGCGCTCAATTCATCGGACAAAGTGTGCATTCAGCTGAAATGACAACAGAATCAATGAAAAATTGAAAAAAAACTGTTAAAACAATAAAAACAAATGTGTACTGTTAAACAATCCCGCATCACAATGTACCATTAGAAAGGTGATTCAGAGCTGAATCGAATGACATACTATGGGTTGAAATATCTCGACGGATAAAAAAGTTATTAGTGTTTAACCGTTTTCAGACTTAGCGACATGTCGCGAACCAGAGGAAATGGTAAAAAGTTAATAACTTCTACAAATATGGGCATATTCTGAAAATTAATACATCGTTTTATTCAGTATTAAGAGCTCTATCCAACGGTATATTGAATGACATTTAATTAGTTTTCAATTAAAATATTTTACAAGAAAACCTGCAATTTTCTCGAAAAAATGCTATTTTTCGTAACTTTGGCCCTCTGGTGGGGGCGGAAGACATTAATATTTTTAAAAACTTTTTCGACATTTTTTGACCCCATACCATAAGGCAACTTTTGGTTGCTATTACTTTTTGAAATTCTAATTTTTAGGATGTTTTGTATAATATTCCGGAGAGCTGGAGGCCCGTTAAACTCAGCTAACAGCTGCTCAATGTACTCATCCATAGACAATGCCATCCAAATAGTTTTTGTGTTTGGTTAACAACAAAATCTTAATATATTATACAAAATATTTATTCAATTGGTTTTTTAAAAATTATTATTTCCATCACTTTATTTAAAATTTATTATATTTTCTTGATCTGATAATATCATGTTCACAGTTCATACATAAACCAAATCATTTGTTCAACTGGTATTCAAATTGTGATTGATGAAAGTCGTTTGCACTCTTCTCGAAACTCACGAACAAGCTTAAATTTAGCAGTGTAATAACCACAATCCATGCAGAAATCTATTACTCGTGTTTTAATGCCTCTACCACATCTAGCGCATGGTTTAGTTCCACCACCATTACGCAACAGAGATAGGTGAGTAAAACAATACTGCCCGATGCACCTACGAGAGCAGAAAGTTGTTTTACCTATTGAAAGATATTTGCACGAATTTTTCCCTGTCATTTTGCATGTATATATATACTATATATTTTTTCAATTGATTATTTTGTAATATTCTTTGAGCGCAAAAAATAGAATTGGCCTGACCCATGTTAGAATACAATCTGGTTAGCCTGCAAGTCTCGGATCGTAAATGGATCATTTATATAGCGCCTGTTCTGGCTCCGGCGATGCCTCGTATCGTAAATGGGTGATTTATATTGCGCTAGCTGCGGCTATACACAAAAGCCTGAATCAGAATACAGGCTGGCTAGCCTGCAAGCCTCGAATTGCAAATCGATCATTTACTGGTTCCCTGCGCTCCTGCACTGGCTCCCTGTTCTGGCTGCCCCCTTCTGACTACTACTGCACTTGTGAATAAGCTCTGCTCGTGTTAATAAGTTCAGCACTTGTGAATAAGCTCTGCGCGTGTTAATAAGCTCAGCACTTGTGAATAAGCTCTGCTCGTGATAATAAGCTCAGCACTTGTGAATAAGCTCTGCGCGTGTTAATAAGCTCAGCACTTGTGAATAAGCTCTGCTCGTGAGCTCTGCTCGTGTTAATAAGCTCAGCACTTGTGAATAAGCTCTGCGCGTGTTAATAAGCTCAGCACTTGTGAATAAGCTCTGCTCGTGTTAATAAGCTCAGCACTTGTGAATAAGCTCTGCGCGTGTTAATAAGCTCAGCACTTGTGAATAAGCTCTGCTCGTGATAATAAGCTCAGCACTTGTGAATAAGCTCTGCGCGTGTTAATAAGCTCAGCACTTGTGAATAAGCTCTGCGCGTGTTAATAAGCTCAGCACTTGTGAATAAGCTCTGCGCGTGTTAATAAGCTCAGCACTTGTGAATAAGCTCTGCTCGTGTTAATAAGCTCAGCACTTGTGAATAAGCTCTGCGCGTGTTAATAAGCTCAGCACTT
>JACEVL010002253.1:0-20415 GCA_020284085.1 Aporrectodea caliginosa
TATAATTATACTCAGCATGCTGCTAGTTTGTCATGTTTCTTTCATTAAACTATAACTAGTTTTAAATTATCCATGGACTATTACTGGGTATAAATTGTCCTTTAACTAGTATTTTAGATATAATTTGACCTTAAACTATTAGGCCTACTATGTTCACAGTTCAGTCTGCTGAAGAACTGTTACAAGGTTCATATTGCAAAGAGAAACTGAATCACTTATTTGTTGATGTAAACGTTTTACCACAGTCGACCAAACAATAGGCAGCCGTCTAGTTTACTTTAACATTCGTTCAAGTGTATTTCTCTTCCTCAACGAAACTCGCCTTAGCAGTTGCTCGACCTCTCTGGTTTCTCTGGCAACCGAACATCGATCACTGGACGGGGTTGTACGGGCTACGACGCATCGCTTGTGAATAAGCTGGTGCACTGCGCTTAGCTTTGGAGTAGCGCTTTAGAAATATGGAGATTACGAAGTGTAGGCCTATATGCGAAGACTTTAATAATGTTATTATTATTGTATTAGTTTCAGTTTGAAACACTAAAAATTTCAGTAAAAAGCTCTCGATTCATATTTCTCTTCTAATGGTTCGGAAGGGATGTGACATTTATAATATATACAATTTAAAGCGATCTAATTTTGTTTGTATATTTTAATTATATATTTTCTATAGTCGTATTATATTGAATTATACGATGCAACTAAAATATATGTATCAGAATGACGACGGCATAGGATTTTCTAACTTATTGTAATGATGAATTGCATATTATAAAATCGCAAAGAACTTTATAAGACTGTTCTTGGGAGTAACCATTTCTGATGACTTAAGATTTAATAATCATATCCAACGACTTTGCTGTCAGGCCCGTCAATCCTTTTACGCCTTACGAACTTTGGTCGCCCATGGCCTGCGTGGTCTACATCTGTATGACGTTGTGCGAGCCACTACTTTGGCAAGAATGCTGTATGCCTCACCCGCCTGGTGAAGTTTCGTGGGACAGCGTGACAAAGACAGGTTTGAAGTCTTGATGCGTCGCTTGATCCGCTATCACTATCTTCCTGGAGATTCCCTGTCTTTTGAGCAACTATGCACAAAGGCTGATTCCCGCCTTTTTTCATCGATCCTGGTGGATAATGGGCATGTTTTACATGAGTTGCTTCCCCCAATTAAAACTTCTAAGTATTCCCTGCGCCCCAGGGCTCATGACCGTATCATTCCTCCTGCAGATAATTTGATGCGTAAAAATGCTCATCACTAGGATGATATATCAGATCTGATAAACATTGGCTGACTTCTTAGATATATGCGGGACTATAATGATTGTGCACCAAGGTGCAGTTGGTTTATTAAGGGATATTGTCACTAAATTACTTAATGTGAAAAACGTTAATTGTCAGGAAACTTTATACTTTTTAACTTTGTTTATAAAGATGTATGTACACCAAAGTGCGATTAGCAATTGGTTAATAAAGAATATACTTACTTACTACTCTGTGTACTAATGGCATTTGTCTTGTTCTAAACGTAGGCCCCTAATCAACTACTATTGTGTTAAAACCTACTAATACGTTAATAAATGGTCCGCATACTGGATTTCCATTATTAATACCAATGAGAAGTAAGTTACATGAGTCATATCTAGGCCTACTGGAAACCAAAGCATTGGCAAAGGAATTAGAGCAGTGTGAGACAAAGTTAACACAACCTTCACATCAGCTTAACAATGTCAAGATTTCGTTATAGCCTAAACGAAAAGTTGCCTCGAATACGGGAATGAAGCTCGAACAGATGCAAGTAATACACGCAAGCAAATACAACTACAGCGTGACACAGGCAATCTAATTCAAGCTTGGCTGGAAATAGATCCTGTTTAAATGAAAACTTCCTGGTCCGCTTAGTAGGAAAATGCAATTTGTTGCATCCTGAATTTGTCCGTTCTCTTGTCTTTCTGAAGTTCATATGTTTCTGTCTTTGCGCCTTATTGAGACTGAATAATTATTACTGGTTTTAACAAGGAATAGGCCTACTTTTATTTATAGTCATGTCGTGACCTGAATTCGACATTTAACGCTCTGGATATGCAACGCTAATGATGTTTTATACTTGCATTGTAACCTACATTCCAAAAAGGTTGCTCGTTTCTTCAGTCATCAATTGCGCTTGAATTTAGTCACTGTGTAGTTTAAAAGCAATTCTTGCCCATGTTCTAGAACCGTTACAACCCTAGAATGATAATAGCAAATTAGGATAACGATTCTACTGTGATGACTTGTGAACATTTAAGTTAATTTAGATCCTCTCTCATGTTGTATTGATAAAGAAATTTTATATCGTTAGCACACCATGTATAATTCTGCCTTTTATGCAGTCTAATATTTAAAACTATCAACCATACGGCCTATGACGTCTAGACAGCAGGATAGAACTTCACTTGGGCTGTGCTGAGAGAACACAACCCACACACTCAAATATAACATACATAATTATATTGTGTGTGTACTTGAGTACGTCGCCACAGCAAACCGTTCAATGGGTTTGCCGTGTTATTGATGGTTGTTGGTCTTTCCTTTGGCTCGAAACACTATACGTCGGGTCCAACCGAACACTACCCATAAGTTTGCCTGAGAAATACGTCGTTTCCTAAAACATGATTCTTCGGCTAGCAAGGACAAATTCTATACCTGTTATTTATGTGACGTTAGAGACATGCACAACGCTCATTCGGATAACGGTTCAAGAACGTATATATAAACAAATTAATTATAAAGATCTGAAGCACATTTATTACAACTTTGTAGGCTATATTAATAATGCAATGACTTGGCAAAGTACTTGGGAATTTAAAGACTTAAATCCAAATTTCAAATTCAAATTCAAATTCAAATTTATTAGAATTGATTCCATGAACAGTGAATACAATATACAAGTATGAATACACGCATTAACAGTTTTCATTTCATAAGTGTCATTAGTAGGTAACAAAAATTGTAGAGGTCATAGTCTAACAGGTTAAGTAGTACAAATCGATTCGTTGGGAGAAGAAGCCCAAAGGGCTTATCTAGTCTTCCCCACTATGATAGAACAAATTGATTGGACTTGAAAGGGAACATAAGCCAATTAGAGTGAGAAATACACAAGGCAATAGTAGAATCAACATCAGTTAATTTAGTGCGTTTTATAGGCCTGCTTGAAGGAGTTGAGTATGCTGTGATTACGGATGCCACGGTCAACGGAGTTCCATAGTTTAGGCCCAGTTATTCTAGCAGAAAATTGACTGACATTAGTTTTACAGATTGCAGAGCGAAGATTAAACTGAGATCTAGTGTTATAACCGTGAACAGAAGCATTAGTGGAGAAATAATCATTAAATATTCTGGGTAAGGTTTGGCTCTTATGTCGGTACATGAAGATAGCAAGTTGAAGTTTATATAGGTCGAAGATAGTTAATAAGTTTAAATGTTTAAACATACTAGAGGTCTTAGCCAAGTAGCGCACACCAGCTATGGTTCTCACAACCCTCTTTTGGAGTAAGTGTATTGGTTGGAGTGGAGTTTTATATCCACCTGCCAATATTATAGCACAATAATTAAGGTAGGGCAAAATGAAAGTATTATATAGAGTTCTGAGAGTATTAGGGGAAGAGTAGTTTTAAGTCTTCTGATAAGTCCTATAGACTTGGCTAATGGCTATCTTATTTTAACTAAGTTAATGTGGGCGTGTCATTTCAGGTGTTCATCCATAATTATTCCTAGAAATTTGACTTGAGGTACCCGTTTTATGGGGATGTTATTGATAATAATGGTCTTGCTTGGATCATCCTGGGCCCTCCTTCTGGAGCTAGAGAAGATAATATAATAAGTCTTTTTAACAGACGCAGCTATTTACGCTAAATAGCGAACATAATGGATTCGATATAAATCCCATTACATAGAAATTGGTATAGCTCGCACATGTATAGACAATTTAGGTATCTATGAAATTGACTAATGCAAATGCAAATAAGCAAACTCTGGATATCAACAAAAGTCCATGGTAGCCTAATGTAAGTTCCAGTAACGGTTATCATTATTTATCTACGAAAGATAAATTTTAATTATACTTAAAGTTACACACGAAGCAAATAAGATTTCGTGTAAACTCAAACAATCACAGACTATACTGACTGAGAATCTGCTCTAATATAATATTATTATTTCACTTACTGCTGACTTATTTGATAAATTTGTTACTATTGTAAACTGTCCCTAATAAAAGTTTCACTTTGAAATGTAAGTTTGACATGTAGGTTTACACAAGTGACAGCACAAGAGTTATGCTGCAAGTGCGTTCAGAACGCATTAGCCATGGCCATGATGGCCACAATAAATACTTCGGAATATTAGAATTTTATCCGTGTTTGGAAATCAGGTATCATATTGACGCGCATCAAACTCATGTCTATAGCTTTCTATTATAATTATTTCTATTATTATCATTTCTATTATAATTATCGTTTCTACTCTATTGCCGGGTTACATCTTTAATTGATGGCAATGACACCTCTAGATTTAAATCTGACTCGAAATATATCGCAAGAACTATTAAATATATTCACATGATGGAATTTCGATAAATAGATGGTCTCGCTGGAAGAGAGAAAAGCCACTCACTCACTCACTCACTCACTCACTCACTCACTCACTCACTCACTCACACTCACTCACTCACTCACTCACTCACTCACTCACTCACTCACCTCACTCACTCACTCACCTCACTCACTCACTCACTCACTCACTCACTCACTCACTCACTCACTCACTCACTCACTCACTCACTCACTCACTTACTCACTCAATCACTCACTCACTCGATAACTCACTCACTCATCAAAAAACACGCTCCCAAAAACCACGTGCACACTCAAGACCCCTCGTCCAGACCCAATGATCCCAAACCCCCAGCTCATTGACTCATTTACACATACACTCATTCACTCATTCACTCAATCACTCACTCACGCTCTCACTTATCCGGTCACTTACTTAATCACTCTCCCACCACAAACCCAACCGCCGACCCACCTGCTCACTCACTCATTAACTCAATCACTCACGCACTCACTCCCTCACCGACCAACTCAAAACTAACACACCCACTCAATCTAATAAAACCTGCTAACTGTACCAACCAACTCACTCACTCGCTCATTCACTCATTCGCTCGCTCGTTCACTCAACTGAAAATGCCAAAAGCCACCCATTCACCCAAAACCCCAAGTAATCCAGACGTACACACCAACCCACTCACCAATATCCACCCACCCAATTATTCAATCTTCACTGACTCACTCTCTCGCTCGCTCACCCGCTCAGTCACCATCGAAATCTCACCTATCCACCCACTGACACACTCACTAACTCACTCACTCACCAACTCACCCACTCGACCTACCAACACGACTAACCTACCACTCACGCAAGCACTAACTTTCAAACTGACTCACTGACTCACCCACGCACCCACATACCCACCCTCCCAAGGCACAACCATAGTTTGCATCAAGCTACTACTGCTCTAGGGTAGGAACATTCTGCATAATATCTTACCAGAATTGTAATAATATTTCGTGGTTAAAATTGTTTTTTAAGTAAAGCACCCAGAACGATGAAAAAAGTCGATTACTTACATCAACACCTCAATTTACCTGCTTTTTAAAACGTGGAGCCGTCCTTATGAATTTCCCGGCAGTTCTGTAAGTAGGAGCACAGCTCAGTTCCTATAGGCTATGCCATTAACATGCAACATAAGAAATTGAGAGGCGTAGGGCAGAAAGGAAGATGACGTTGGTAATACGCCTCTCACTGTTTATTCGAGTCATTTTAATTTGTGCGCTTATACCAGACAACCAAAACCAAAACAATGTGCAGTAGGCCTAGTTTAACAATAAATGAACATTGAGAACCAAGCCAGTTTTTGTGTCAAATGTTTTTGAAGGCGTGATTTACTGCACTTACACCCATATAGGCCTACTAGACCTACTTATAATTTAGAACAATTTTCGTGACTCGTGACACGTGGTCTTGGTGGCTTGAATAACGCTGAGAATTAGCATAATAAAGGGATACATTATCCGGTTTAATATAATTATGGCTGCAGCACTTGACGCAATAGCCTTTGAGCAGACATGTCTCAAATGTCAAAATTCATGGTTTTAGGCAATTGTGTACATTTTCATTTCCAGCGCTACACAGTTTACGTGATAGAGTGTATATATGACTACATGTCTATCCTGTTGCGTTTTGCGGTATTGCTAAAAATAACAGTAAACTGTCGTTTGTGGCACGGTTGCAAAGTATCAACGCAGTTGCCCATCACTAGTGTTTCGCTTATGTGCGTAAGTTCTAATATTATTATCAGTAGCTCTATATACTATGATCCGCTCACATTCTGCATTGATATTCTACAGTTCTAATGTAGCAACATTACCCGAAGTGAGCAGAAATAGTAGCCTACTGCATAGATAATTTCGTGACTCCAATCATTTTGCATTTTGTTAACTGAAATTGTGTCGAACAAACCCAAGAACTATGGAGAAAGGGAGTCGATTACTTAGGCCTACGTCAATACTTCAAGTTGCCTTTTATTTGAACTTCCTTAAAGCACAACCTGAAGGTAAGTTACTTGCATCTGTTTGAAGTTATTTATTATTCAGTTAGCTCAGGTTACCGAGGTGCTGAAATTATTAAGATGGAACTTGTAATTATTCGATGCGTCGTACATGCGTATTGTGCTTATTACTTATATATTAATGAGCAAATTCTTAGTGAATGGAGATGTGATATTATGCGGCTTATTGAAATTTAAACTCGACGAAATATTGTTCTCTGTTCTACTGCAACTACTGAACTTAGTGACGCAACGGATCCGCCATGGTTTCTTTGTAACCCGTATCATATTGGGCCATTTTTGGGCACAACATATTAAATGTGTCCAAGTCCGCGCAGAGTTTCTTTGATTGATTTTGTTCCATCTCGCCCACCATTCGTTCATGTAAATTAAATTGTAGAAGTGAACGACATTAACAAACCCATTACTTAACAAGATTAAAGTCAAGACAAAATCGACACTAACAAGTTTTAACTTGAGAACTGAAATTAATGACAATAATAAGTCTTAAGCTTAGACATGAATGACATCAACAAGTCTTAAGTCTATACTTCACGATATTAACAAACTGACACAACGAACAAAAACTGGACTCATATTGCGCCCAAATAGGACCGATATAGGACCCGCTTAGAGCCCACACAAGTTCCATCGAATGCCCACGGAAGTGTTGGCCTTATTATGAAAGAAACAATGTCCATTGCCTCACTCAGCTAAGTGGTTGCAGTCATCATCATCATCAGCAGCAGCAGGACATCAGGATCTATGGGCCGAAGGCCCGTAGGTGTCAAATGCTTGCATCGGATCCATGGGCCGAGGCCCTTTTGGAGTCCAATGCTTGCATTGGATTTCATTCGTATTTTTTTCTTTACGAACGGAGTATCTGCATCCATCCGTTCGACCTTCGCGCTTCTCCCTTAAAGAGAGTTCCAGGCTTAGGACTGGCTCTGATATCCACATGTGGTATCAAAGGCGGCGATGCCGCCCACGCTTGCCAGCTTTTTCAGGGTTCCTGCTGAGCCTGTCCACCTCGCGTAGCGCCCTAAGGTGGTACTTCATCCAAGCCCTTCACCACTGATGGCACTCCCCTACTAACTGTTGCCACCCCTCACCACGTTGAGGTGTGAGTCGGACTTTGAGGTGGAGTGGTTGCAGTAGAACAGAGAAATATATTTCGATGGGTTTAAATCAATAAACTCTATAATATTATCATATGACATTCATTGAGATTTTGCTCATTAGGATCTAAATAAATGGTAATGAACACAATTATACGCATAGGTCTATATGACGCATAGAATAATTAGTTCTATCATAATAATTTCAGTAACCTGAGCTAAACCTAAATGCAAAGTAGGCTAATCATACACAGTTGGATCTTTATCTTTGTTTGCAAAAGTGACTCGTATTAATCGAGTCACAGTAAACTGCGTTGCAGTGACGTAATTGTATGCAATGGCTAATGACTATGCATGGACGTTGTTGAAACGTGAAAGTATTGTATAATATGCCTTCGGGCTTTACAGATGTCAATAGAGATAAGGTGTTGTGAGTCCTAGCTCGTTGCATGCATAGCCGATAGCAAACAATCGTCATTCTAATATAGGAAGGCCGACTAGGAAGCTAAGCATTAACTTGATAATATATTGCTAAGGTGTTCGAAATGCATGTACAATTGTACACTATTATACATTGAAGATGCATAAATCATTTAATTTGTTAGCTGCTTGACACTAACAAGGTTAACTTCCTAGGTCACTTTGTCGTTGTAAAGAATTGGTGGTGTCGAGTAATGTAAAGTATTATAAGAAAATATGGAAGGAAACTGGATCTTTAAGCATTATTCATTTATTGCCATTCTTCACTGAAGGTCGCTTTACCTCGTGAATGGAACGCTGCGAATATTTCCCAATCCAAGAGTATTCTAACATTACCTTGCAAAACACGTCATATTAATTTTTAGAAACATGTGCAATTGTACATTGTACAAAATGGTTAACCTATTATAAGAACGTCACTATAAGGAAGTCTATAATTTATATTATCATCTCGATGCACGCTATGATAACATTAGGATGGCGGTCTAGGTCTCTAGGACCATTTGGTGCAATTTCTATGATACCAACACTGTCTCACATTTGTTTCTGTATAATTATACATGTCACTGTGGGAGTGTGGGTCCACGTCGGAGCTATTCTTAATTATTATAAGCAACGTCAATTTCATAGTATCAATTGATGGCGCAACAAATTCAAGTCGTAATCACGTCAATAACCAAAAGGTTTGTCAACTTGGACAGAGAGACCACCTTCGGTTGATAAGTGAGATTGTAATCGCAAATCTCGAAATTTCTACAGCGCTTACAAGAGCGAAGTCGCGAGAACCAGCTCGCTCACAGGCGCAGATGAACAGGTTGGCCAATGAGTATTGAGTTTGGGTCGAAGTACGGTAACGGAAAAGCATGAGCAAAGTGAGCAGATGCAGGCCGATAATTCAGAAATTTCTGAACCGAAAAAGTTCGGGCATTGTCGAATACAGGAGTGTCTACTGTCTAAGCTGCTTTGAGCGATAGCTCAATTGGGGCAGTCCGCCGCTCAGATACGGAAAATATTCGCCAAAAAGAGAGACACAGTGTACAAATGATAAAAAAAACTCAAGGCATTGCAGAATTTTGAAAATTTGATAATCTTAATAAAAGGTTCACATTTAACAGATTTCATGTATCAAAGGAAAAGAAAATATCAAAGCGAATATGGTTGATACGTACTCTCTCTTTCTGCCATAATAGTTAAATTGGTTGACAAAATAGGAAGTGGCAGATGGGGAGAATCTTCAATCCTTGGAAATAAGAAATTATCATTCAGGACTATCAAAGTTGTAGAAGAAGAACATGTTATAATTACCAAAGCAGTGTTATTCTGTTGTCCGTGCAAGCGAAGTTTGTCATATTATATACTTTATTTCGCAGTTTTGTGAAAGGTCTCAGTGGATAAGGGACGCTGTGGATGTTGCTCTACCTTTAAAAGATGGTCGATGTTATTTTATGATCCACACAGACACCCTGAGTTGTGAAAATGCGGATTGAAGTGCGTCAGTATGGCTTGTAGTCGGATATGAGATTGAGACAGGGCAGCTGTCGTATAGACAAAATCAGAATCCACTTCCTCTGCGACATGCTACTAATCACTATATGACGCAATGTAATCCAGGGTGTGCATTTAAAACCAATGCGACGTAGCCTATGTATCATTTTGTGGCATCGTTTTCTATGTAAAATAGGCAAATTTTATGACTATTGAAAAGTAACTTGTGACCTCTAATGCTGCTTATAAATTCGTTTACATTCTTATTATGAAGGAAACATGCAAGACAAATATATTGGTTGCTATTATGACGACATGAACAACCAGTCTGGGCTGCAGAAAATAACTCTACAGAATAACACTACTTTGACCATAGAATTGTGCATCGGGCAGTGTTTACGACGAAATTCAACATATGCTAGAGTTGAGGTGATTAATTTTTTCCCATTTTAAATTACACGTTGCAACAGCTGTTTCTTAATTTGATTATTCAGAAATAATTTAAAATAAAGCGCTATATCTCGCTAACATGCATTGTATTTCCTTAACTTTGAGAATATTGACAAATGCAGAATTCATTAATCGTCAGTCTGTTGACGAAGCTATTTAAACTCAATGAACGTATTTTACTGTTATTGTCTTGCCTGGGAAACTTTCTCAGTCGAGTTCAAGCTGTTATCAATGCCATTGAAATGTCACTAATTGTGCAAGTTTAATTTTAAATTTAAAGTGAATCGCAACATTTGCGGGTACAGGCATTGCAGAAGTTTACACTATTCACCTATTGTTGCATCAAAATGTGCGTCGTGCATTATTTCTAGAATTCAAAGGAATGTCTGTGCGGAAACAACGTCGGTGTCATAATACCGGATACTTCCTGTAACTCAGTCTGCCCTGGTCAGTCAGAGAATTGCGGTGGATCGAACGGACAAAGAGCTTTTTATTCGCTCTATGCCGGTAAAAATGTCAAAGTTATTTGCAACATCTTCTCAGCTATTTTTCACATCAGTCGAGAAATTAAAATAAAATGAAATGGGCAACTTCGTATTTTTGTAGAGGTCAAAGTAATAATGCTGTTCTTAGTAAATATTTTTAATGACTGAATTGCTTAACTGCTTTTTCATTTGCATTATCCTTTTTTGTTCCTACCGTGTTATAGCTTTTGAGCATTATCTTCAAACAGCCTAACTTGTTCCAATTGTTTAATTAGTCTGCAGCTACGGTGCTACCAGAAAATTATCACAACACCATGTTCAGAATAGGTGTCATTTCAAGTGCTTTCAGCTGTTGTGAGCCTCGCATCTGGAATCATCTGCTCTCCAATTCGTTGTCGTCCTAAAAAATCGCTTTGTCAAGAAGCGCTGTTCTACTATGGCCTCTGTATGACTTCGCTTTACCCTCGAGTTGTGTACATTCATCCGCGCTTAAAATGCATATTTACCTACTTTAAGCACAGCTTACATGCTATAAAAAATTAATGGAACATGAAATAACTGCACTGTTTCTGATCTTGCGACGATGTTTTTTATTTTTGGACAGTATGCGAGATAGGCTATTACGGCCACCAGTGTGATAAGGTGTGTCACTGCAAAAGAGAAGCTCCTTGTGATCGAATGACTGGAAAATGTCCGAACGAATGCACAGAAAAATGGTTCGGTACAACTTGCAGCGACAGTAAGTATTCAATATTATATACCTCATAATTATACACAGAAGTCGTGAAAACTTAATCTGACAGTCTAATGACCAGTCTTAATTAAATTCATCGGCAGTATTAAACGCAGTCTACAAGAAATACAAGTGCTCACATTCTACCCTTATCAATTGAGTGAACGAACAGCAAGAAAGCAGTTTTTCTATGCAGATTGAAATGGAGAAATTAGCCATGTTCGCAACTCTCTTAGCGAGACTGTCTTTCGCTCTAAACTCAAAACTTACCTCTTCCAGTCTACTTATGGCTCTTAATGGTTGCCCGGCTTCAATGTGCACTTCTGAACTTTGTAAGGAGGGCATTATCAAATTACAGTTATATTGTATTATTGTATTGTATTATTAAGCGGAAATTAGCAACACGGATTCATATAAGAGTTTCAGGACGAACAATTGTATGAAAACTTCTTTATCAAATTAAGAGTTGACCTTTAGTGCATTGATTCAATCAATGTTATCAAAACCCGCTTTAAGAAATAATACGGGAGTACAGCTGTCGGAGAGTACGATAGCTTGATTATGTGAGAAAATACGAGCTTGCGAACCTCTGCGAGAGTTGTTGACTGAAAGTGAAGGCACGGCTTGAGAGAACGTGATGACTGTTGATGATGAGAATAATGATGATGAAAATGACTACAAAGACAACGACGACGGTTATGATATAGACGTAAATGCTGACAAAGTGCTAATAGTTGGCCATAAGACAACTTTTAAGCATCGAATTGTCTTTATACTAATGCCATTTTATTTAATCTTGATTTACTGTAGCACACTTGTCAATAAACTATATCGGATGCTTTCGGGATAACGCAACACGTGCCATTTCGCCTGAAGATCCACTCTATTCTAATCCGAGCATGACAGTTGAATTTTGTTCTAACAGGTGTATGCTGCAAAACAAATCAATCGCAGGTTTACAGGTAAACACGATACATATTCCTTAACGCATGGTATGATGAACATTTATCTAAGTGATAGGAGTCTATTCGCTTTTGTATCAGCTCTTGTCCTTATTGTTGTAAACATACATGAAATCTCAGATAACCACTTCAGGACAAATGGTTTGACTTAGAATCAAATCGAATAGCGACACATCAACATAATTTCATCCCAATTAACCAGCTTACATGACTTTCAATGTGTGCTTTCATTTCATACATTAATGGTTGTAAGAATACGGACAATCAATGCTTTACATTGATCTTAAGGTTTATTAAAGTAAAATGTAAGCCTACAGATTTCAATAAGGCGTGAATTTAGACTGTTGCGTTTTTGTGAGCTTATTCGTAAAGTAAATAAGCTTTGATAGCCCGACCTTAATTTTTTTATACCTATTTACGGAGAAAATGTATTAAATTTTACATATAAAACCAAAAATCGTCTTTACAGCAATAGATTTTACTTTTATTAGTTAGTTATACCTACATGTTATCCGGGACTACAAACACAAATGAACCTTCCATGCCACATAAGGTACGGCCGTAGTGGATGCGTTCATTTCCTTCAATTCCGCCCTGAGCCAGCAATGGGTAAATCCCAAGATCTGGACACTAGACAGTGCATCGCGGACGCAGTTTACTTTCCTGCTTGCTGACAGAGACAAGAGTGCGAAGAGAATTTGTCCATGGTCGCGTTACAAAGTCGAACCTACAGCAGCATGATAATCGACGACGCATTTTTACCAACATACCACCGTGTCGCACCACATTGGATTTAACGAAGAATTTAGTATAAACACTGACTGATTATGCGCTGGTTTCAAGTTAGCTTATTGCGGAAGCACGAGCGTAATGATAAACTCAAGCTGTCATAGTGAACTCTTTCAAATTACAATAAAGTGCCGTTAGGAGGGACACTTGATTAATTTCAGCATCAACAGATAATCGACGCCTTGTAGCATAAAAATTAATAATTATTAGAATGGTATGAAAGTTTACTGCCGCTTTAAAACGTCTAATGACCTGATATTAGACAAGAGTTTTGTTAAGAGAGTAAGTTATCATTTTTGCCAATTTAGGACGGAGGTCATTGCTTCTGTGGAGAAAGCTACGCGAAATATGGGTCATTAAATGAAAGCGATTGTTCGCTTCCATGTTCAGGTAACCGATCGCAAAAATGCGGCGGAGGCTGGGCCAACAGTGTCTATTCTGGTAGGTTAATAAACAAACGTTTACTTTTTTAACAACAGTTACTGTTGAATGATTTAATATTATGATAGGCATATTTGAGCACAAGTGTACAATAATGCTGCTTCTATCATTTTAGTAAGTAATTTATATGCAAGAACAACAGTTTTCGCAATAATCAGTTTAAATTCTTTACAGATCTCTAGTACTTGCATATTAGTCTACGTGTTAGCCATAATATTTTTTACTGAATGTGGTATGATAGCTGTGTGGTGCAGTGGGATTGAAAATTCCGGACCATCATTGGATACCCTGTAAATGTAACGTACAAAATACATAAAAAATATATCAATGGCGAGTTTACAAGCGTCGAGGAGGAGGACCCATCTTGAAGTGCTATTGTGTAAGATGAGGCGGGGTACCTACAGGAGACTTTCTGTTTGGGGCGGTGCAAGGCAGCGCGTTGACTATCCTTCATGGGCTTTGTCCTTCTCGTCTAGAACCAATCTATGCCCACGGCGCACAATTTCACCTTTCTGGACAAAGATGCTAACAGCAGCTAGGAACTATATATCCTACCGAGTATGCTTCACATGAACATCTATTATAGCAATGAGCAGTGGCGCACCGTAGGGGGGCAGGGGGCGAGTCGCCCCGGGCGGCACTTGAGCAGGGGCGGCAAAATAGGGTTGAAGCAAAATAAAAGAAGGAGTGAATGCAGAAGTAATTGAAAAAGTACAAGAGAAAGTAATAAAAGTAGACAAAGAAGGAAGGAAATGAAGAAAAATAATAGCATTGAGGGGCGGGGGTCATCAGAAATTTTGGCGGAAGTAATAAAGAAAATTTTCCGGAAATTTCCAAAATGAAGTCAAAATGAAGTGCAAAGGGCGAATTTTGGGCCGGCGCCCCGGGCGGCATGTAAGCTCGGTACACCACTGGCAATGAGACCATAGTTAGGATCATTGTCAAACCTCAACGTCTAATCTTGTATCAAAGAGCGTTCTGCCTACCTGATCGATTGAATGAAACGAATATACACTACAATACAAAAGACGCATCTACTTGGTCACCTTCCTGATACACAATTCATCAAAGATCTCTATATCGGTAAAAACACTTTATAACATTTTAGTGTGTCCTACTGGATACTATGGTCCAAAATGTCGCAATCAATGTCACTGCTACAACAACAGTCGATGTGTCTACCTGACTGGTGAATGCACTTCTACTTGCAAAGCTGGATGGACTGGGAAGAGCTGCAACATTCGAGGTTATTTAAGCACTAATAATTATATTGATATATATGCTTATCGAATCTTATCTGGATATGAGTGTCTTGGTTGTTTAAGATGCTGGCGAGTAATAAAAATCGAGGTCACATTGTTCCACTATAGGAAATGCGAGGAGCAGCTTTCCAATCATGAGACAACTGAGGTCTGTCCCCTGGTCTTTCGAAAAGATTGTGATTTGAAAAGTCTTATCCTGAGCCGATTTGATTATTTCAATGTCGACTTTGCTGGCTTGCCTCAGTATAACATGTTGTTAGTCTGCAGGAGGTGATCAACGCTGCTGCTATAATTCTAGTTGGACGTTCTAATTAAAATGTTCGACCACATCACATCCGCGATACGAGAGCACTTTCAGTGACTGAGTATCGGCTAATACATTGAGTTCAAACGTTGCATTCTTGTGTAAATTGTTCAGTTAACTTGTCATCACGAAACCTCATAGACTGCGATCACCAAACCTAAAATTGATATTCGCTGGCTCGTGTGCAGTAGCTTTCTTATATATTCAAAATATATTCGCAATAAAAAAATATTGAAGTTTGTTTTTGTCTACTATAATATGTATTAACAACTGTAAAGCGCCTAGAAGAAGATCACGTAAGAGTGACAAGTAAATTACCATAATTGCATTGACAATTGCAACTACTACACACATAATTATACACCTTTGATTCACTGCTTACAAACTAAATTTGATACGTCATTGTAGATTGCAGGGCCCAAGGTGGAGATTGTTCCTTGAATGAAACCTGCGCCATTGTTAACTTGAATTTTGCAAAAATCACTCGCTGTCGCTGTTTTCCAGGATATGAAAGGAAAGCCTTCTGGGACATATGTCGAGGTTCGTGGTCTAAAAATTACAACTTCGGTATAAACAGTTTATAGGCTATGAACGTTTCTCAGTATTCTCCGTATTTAAAACTGCTTTTAGATTAAGACCAATTTTAGGTCTACTTAATGGTACTCTCTGTGAAAATCACTTTTCCAAAAGATAAACGAAAGAGATAGCAATAAAATTAACGATGTATTAAAAAAGGTTTTCAACGAGATTATCTAGTAAGTAAATAATTTTTTATGATGTGTTATTGAATCGGTAGCGCACGCATGAATTAAGTAAATTAATTTGCTATCTGATGGGTATCATGCCTATTATTATTTGATATGTCAGTAAGGTTTGATTTTATGATATTTTATAAGTGATTTAAGTAATTCAATACAAAGTATCACATTTTATCAAATTGAGAGTTGTCATAAAATGCTACTGTCGTTGGATCAGAAAAAGCGCAAAAGTAATAGCTATTTGTTGCCAATATAATCGCTTCCGATAATCGTTTCACGGTGGAAAAGTGCTGGAGAATGGCCACTTCATTAGTATACGATGCTACTGAGTTTACATATTCGAAGTACTGTGCCTGATAAGACTACATCCGTTATATTCTTGACAACAGATGTTGCGTCGCTTGAATCATTATTGTTCAATTCTAAAGGTTCATTGGAGACACACGTAGAAATTTCGGACAGTTCGTTATTACTCGCTTACAACAACAACATGGCGGTAGTCATTCCGGGGTGATTGTAGGCGATAGTAGGCCTATAATAGTCAGAAACGTGGAAAATGTTGTTGTATCATGGTCAAACATCTTTAGATATAGACGAATGTGGACTGGGCCTTTGCGATGCGTCAACAACGGACTGTACTAACACAGTAGGGAGCTACAACTGTACCTGCAAGTCGGGATTTCGACAATCCAACAAAACCACCTGCTACGGTAAACTCACAAGTCTAAACATAACACACCGAAGCTACCTGTAGCCTATACACTGCATAAAAGAGAAAAATAAAACTCCTATTACATGAAAAATTTTATACTAATTTATAATGTAAATTAATACCTTTCAAAAGGATTGCGTATAGTTCGTAAAATTAAACAATAGTCTATAATTTATTGACTGATATTAGAAATGTTGAGATTTTTGACAGAGAAAAGAGGGAAATCTCCAACAGGAATCTAAAGAAATTGTATATAGGGCCTAACTCACACTTTATTACATAGAACATATAAATCTGTAAAATAACGTATGAAATAACAGTACTTTATATGGCGACTGTTAGATGGAAGTATGGCGGTGGAGGTCCGTAGTAATCCCACATAGGGGAAAATGACTCTAATCCTGTTCTACCCTCAGAGTCACCAAAAGCATTGCTCCTTCTACTTTCAACGTAAATCATTCCGTACGATCTTTGTCCATGATAGTGCAAAGGAGTTTCAGGATGTGCTGCCTCTTTAAAAAAATCAACACTCCTAAGTTGTGTCTCTGGACTCAACTCTGTCACTTTCTGCGATCGTCGAATAAGCAATAGACATTCTTTTCTCAGAGCAAGAGTCCTCTCGTTATTGGCAATAGTTATTCTCTTTTTAAGAGTCTTCTCTACTGCGGACTGTCTCTTCACCGCATTTCTGTATATTGCAATGCTGGCACTATCGCATAATAATCGAAGACACTAGTCTTTGTTTTGGAAAAAATAAAAATAAAAGTTTTTAGGTCTCGCGTTAATTCACACATAGGTCATAGGCTATCAGATCCTCTGGTGTGTCCTAATTACAACCAATCCTTATCAAGCATCATACTGCTCCAAGCTATCACAAATAGGCCTACTACAATTTCAGATTGAACATATTAGCTTCCTCGAAGGAATACTGTGTTGATATACTGAAGAATGATGATACGCTGAAATGTCAGGACGCAAACTAACTGATGCTTTACGACACAATGAAGACAAATAAAGCATAATAAGATAGTTGTTAGACGCGATATAAGCTGCACATAAAATATCTCTTGCGTTGGACGATATATTAAGAATATTATTCCTATACTATAAAATATATTCCTTGCTGACCACAAAGATCCACAATTGCTCAGATGCAACAGAAGAATGCCACAATACACTTGGACGTTTTTTTGTATCTGTAAGAAAGCATTTCATAGAAATATTGTCATTATTTTGCGGAGGTAACAATCGAGGTCATAATGATCTACATTGATAAAATCGATATTGTTGCACAGCAAGATATTTATAAGTTTCATACTCGAACTTGCTCGTGATTATTATAGCTTTCTATACTAAGACTCACTCTGGGATACCAATTCAGACTTAGCAAAAATCATACAATGAGAAATTTACTGTATTATAATATCGTGAGCCATGCATATCTATGACAATGGCAACTTCGTACCTTATTATCGTGAATGTAGTAATGTTTCTGAGTATCTCTTACATTTTGCTCTTTCTATAACGGTAAATATTACTTTTTGTTGAAGAATAGATCGTTTGTTAATGTTTTTGGATTTAGACATAGACGAATGCATCTCTTCAACGTGTGGCGATTCAGCGATTTGTTCTAACACCCAAGGGAGTTTTGAATGCAGTTGCATGCCAGGGTTCACACGCAGCAATTCAGTATGCAAAGGTAGATCGATGAACTTCTCATGTCCCACTGTCCATAATAGTAAATTAAACATTTTAACATACCTTCGGAATGAATGAATATAATTTATTCTTTTACATGATTATAGGCTACTAAAGATGATTCTTGACCTCTTCTTCTTAGACATTCCTCATTGTATAATTCGTGTCAACAAATTAAGACTGCAAACACAAAAGCATAAGGTATACTTGCTTATGTTTATGTGTGTAGTCTCAATTTACCGGTTTACTCAAATGTTTAGAATGTTTGATGATTAAAACAGAGTCAACTATCTAAGGTAACAAAATCATTATAAAAAGTCATTCATCAATAATGTTTCGGCTCAGTTAAGAGCGGTATTGCTCACTTACCAATTGAGAACTTCTGGACCCGACAGTAGGCTAGTAACTAATGCAGTCGTTTGATTAGAGAAACAGAGATTATTGAACGTTCACTATTGAATAATTGGCAGGCTCTGTGCTCATTATTGCACTATGCACTAAGACTGAACATAGCATCAGGCAGTAGCCAGCAAAAAATTTCTGAAGCCTGAAGGCAATACCAAAACATTAGCACACGAGGCGGACTCAGACACAGACGTCACGGTACCGGTAGTTCAAGCGTAAGAGAATTATTGAGTGAACTATCTAAATAGACGTTTAACCATGTGCTATGTGTTTTTGTGCTCAGGGCCACACGGCATCTATCCACCCTATAAAATGAATTTGATGTATGACAATTGTGAAAATGTAATTGCTTTTGGTTAACATTTATCTCACCAGTACATGTATAGAATGTGTGAGGATTAAAACGATCCTCGTGAGTATGTTGTTCTAGAAATATAAGTCGTATAACCTCACTTTCAGGACCATTTTAAATGTATGTAGCTTGTGAACTACCGGTACTAGTAATTTTACAACAACGAGAGACATTAAAATCTAAATGGGCCTACTCCTTTAAGTAAAATCTGATATAGTTCTAATAGTCCATTTTAAGGGTAGAATACTCAAGCTGTTGCATATTTTGTCACATTATTATAGCACTCAATGGCGGGACCGTTGCTGGAGCTGTGGTTGGTTCTATTCTTGGCTTGGCTCTGATTATTGTCACTGTGCTGCTTGTGCTCTATCTCTACAGGTAATTATTTCCATTTACGCCGGGTTCTTTGTTTACAAAGAGCGTTCAATAAACTATTCACTAAGTTCTCCAGAGCATGTTGATCTACACCCTAACGCTTAATGTGTGTCCTTGTAAACTTAATCGTAAATTCTAAATTTCCAAACCTCTCGTCGAAAGCTAAGCGCACAGCACCAGCTTATTGTAGCGAATGTCCTTGAGACCCCACACAAATCATATTACTAAGTGCTGTAGATAGATGCTCTTATATATATATGTATGTACAGTTAAGGTGTAAGGCTGCAGTACTTGTTAGGCTGTGTAGTGTATAGGATTAATGATTCAATTAATTAATTGAACCAGCGTCAGAACCAGCGATATAGATAATAATATTTAGCTAGGCTTCGGGGATAATCAGTGGTGCTGGGTTAATCCGTGCCGATGTTGGCGAGACGTGATTGGTTGGATTAAAATACGGACCGTTGAGAACTGTCGTCTGCTAGGTGAACTGCGGTTTGCCGCCTTCACGCCTGGACTGCAGAATTAATCGCAAAGGATCAATTCAGTGTTGCTGTTGACTGCAAAGACTAAGGTAGTCGATCGAGTCAGTTCAATAGACAAACTCCTGATCTTACAGCAAGTTTTGGTAATTTGTTGTAACGAGAACGATCAGAAGAAAGCGAAGTTACGTTACGTGTCCATCGACACACTTCGTTGAATCGGTAGTGTTGTGAACGTTGAAAATCTCGTCGGACTAACGAAAGTTTCGGCGGATAACGTACGATCGACTGGGTTTGATATCTAACACAAAAGTGCGATTTATAACTCAAACGTAGAACGTTTTCGTTTACGAGTTATACGAACTCTGAACTTTGGTGTGATTCGCCACGCAATCATCATCAAGAACTAGCCAGGAGATAAGCTGGGAGAAACGCTTTGGAAATTCCCAAAAAAAAAAAAAGAAAAGAATTTTTT
>JACEVL010002254.1:0-19222 GCA_020284085.1 Aporrectodea caliginosa
TAAGTATTCGGACGAGTAAGAATATTCAGCTTTGTGGTGTCAAAACACGAATACTGAAAACTTAAATTTAAAACATTATAAAAACTCAAACATTACAAATTATTGCTAAAATATTAAGTACTTGTAATGATGAACCAGTCAGAGTCATGAAAAATTGAAGTTTGCAAATCCTCATGTATTCGAGTTTTTACTATTAGAATTTTTTAACACAAATATTCAAACTTTGTCATTATTCGGCTGAATATGAATGCGAGTTGAATATTTGGTACATCACAGATAATATGCTGGGATGTCGGTCTTTACTGTCCCTTGGAAAAGCCTCTGCTGTTTATGCATAAATTACCCTTAAAGCCACAGTTTTGAACAACTTCTCTTTCCTGGCTGGCCCTGTTTTGACGACTAAAGAATGTTTTCAACATCTTTAATAATTTATCACACTAAACACAAATTTCAACTTTTTTGGCGAAAATCACCATAATTTACTAACTATTTTTTCATCAGCTGCAGAGTTGAACATGCAGAACATCAGCAATCTATTTTAATATATTTACTTGTTACTCTTGTCACTGCCCTGATTGTGCAGCAGTAACTAACTTCCTAAGTACTATAAATATGACTATCTTCATTAGCTAACACCTTCCTTGTTCTTTTCCACATTCAAGTTCTCCATCTATCTGGTTAAAAGAATTCACGACCCTCTTCTCCACTGCCACCTCGTGAATTCCTGATTACAGGCGATTTTAATCCATCTAATAAATTTGCTTCTGAACTCCTTGCCAATTGATTTCCAGCTAACCTTGTCCAACATTCAAGTTCTCCATCCACATTGACAATCACGCTCGGCCTCACTTATACTCCGCTTTACTATGCCTTGTCACTCACTGATCAAGGTAACTAGTCCTGAAGATTGTTTCACTTCAGTGCATGCATAGTTCTGCTTCAACGGTCTGGCTATATAAACCCAGATAAAGTCTGAGGCAAGTTAGGCAACCATGTCGTAATCACGCCAGCGTTTTTCCTCTGCTCATTCCAGCAATGACCTTGCTGGCACCGTTGTTCCTCTATCAAAACTGTCCAACGACTTGGGGTGACGCTGACTGGACGGTAATCTCTCTTATCTGCTTTCACTATCTTTGCTCCTCTTGAATAACCTCCCCAGAGCCACGACAATTAGCATACATGACTGTCTGATCCATCCTACGAACTCACCAAAACTGAACCACCTTGCTATCTATGCGTAGTCCTTTCCCTTGCAACTGGAAACATTCCCTTTCCACATTATCCTATGGATCCTGATCCTTCCCTTACCTATCTCGCTGCTCCAATTGCAATGTAAATACAATCTCTGTTTGCCTGTGTGACCCTTGGATGACCTGGAACCTAATTTGACCTCTTACCTGTATATCGAATCGATATTATCGATTGTGTGATTGAGCACCTGTGATTAATCCGGTGCCCGCGACTTAACGTGTTTCGGGCACTTTATATCGAATATCACCTGTATTATGACTCAGACATGCAAAATAACCCATGTCTGTCATTTTGAAACACACATTGGTTTTCCCTAAGGGGCATCACATTCACTATTAGACGAGGAGAAAAGTGAAACCACCTAGACAAAATTCTAATCAAGTGAAGCACATATTTTTTGCAAAGTTCTCACATATATGAATACTGTAGTACAAAATCTGACACTCAAAAATGTTTCGAACAACCATTTTACTGAGAAAATCCAAGATGGCCGCCGGCAAAACACAAGAAAACGTGAAATTGTCTATTACTTATAATTTTGCTGACAGATTTTGATGAAATTTGCACAGAATGTGCACTAATGTATTAGAACATGCTGTGCAAAAATTTACAGCAATATTCCTAGTATTTTATTTTTTACGGAATTTTAAGGACGTCTGGGGATTTGGAAATCGCGTCCTAATTTGCTGCCATATTCAGAAGGCAGTAAATCCACTATTACTGCAGATAAATTGATTAAATTTGCAGGACACCTAGATTATGTGGTGCTAATCAAGGTCTGTTCAAGAACTAGATATCTTATGGATAGTTTTTTCTACCTGCGGATTGAAAAAAACGACCCTGTCTGGCGCCAGTACTTTACTACTCCACTATGACCAAATGGGTTGATTAACAGAGAAATTGTGAACCACTTGCAGTAATAATCCACATTTTGTGCACAAATAAGCAATTAGGTTGGCTTTATCATGTGTACCTGTTGCATTATGGCCATCTAAAATTTTAAAAAAATTTTTTTTTTTTGACGACAATTTTCAAGGCCTTATATGGGACAGGTGATACAGCTGTAAAAAAAGAGCAGCACAAATACTATTAACTGCAACTAGAATTGTTTTTTAGACAAACTACTCCTGTAGTTCAATTAATGTGGTTGTTTCCATTATAGTAGTGTTTTAAGCATTCACAAGCTGATACCAGTCTGAAATAATCATGACATAATGCAGACCATATCCTTCAGTAGCCTACAAAATAGGTCTGATAAATAGAGCAATGACAGATGACTGTACTGAGATTAAATAATGTTCTTTATGACTGTATCGATGTCTCAAAGTGGCTATTTAATATACAACTTTTAAACAAACTGTAGAAGCATGCTGAGTCATCTGCAAATGTCCAACAACAGCTGACAAAAAGTCATATTTTCAACAACGTAATTTGTTACTGTTTTATGCCAGGCATGGAAATTAATGAGAAACTCTGCAGTACCATTGTAATTTCTGCAATCTGCTGTACTGATACTGTATAGCAGGAAGATCTTCCTTCAGAATTTTGTACAATATTCTTGTTTGAATTAAATTGGAGCTTGTATCTTGTATCTTATTGTCCACCCAATAAACATCTTTTCTCTGTGGCCATCAAAATACAGAAGCAGGTCCATGTGGATGCATGAAATTCACTTGCACATCATCATCATGATATTTGAATACAGAACATTTGGAACTAATCCTCCAGTGGCCATCATAGAGATAGGCATTTTAATCTCCTGGTTGAGTTGACTAAAAATTTTCTACTTATAAACTGTTCTTTAAGTAGGTTATATAAGGCATCAAGTTCATATGGGTGGGCAGCTAGGATACTGAGAAACAAAGCAAAGTGCTTGAACACAGATTCTTGCAAGCTCTGAAGATCCCTAGCACTTGGGAAAATCATTCTTTCATTCCAGGTAGTTGCTTATCCATTCTTTTTGGGGAACTCAGGCACTTAAATACTAAATGTTGGAGCTGCTTTTAACTTAACAAGTTAAATACTAAGCAGAGGATTTAATTTTGAATTAACTGAATTCATATCTTTATATATACCGGTAATTGTAAAATTTACTCTTCAGGCCCATCTGGCATGAAGATAAGGCAAATTTCTGGTCAGGAAACACAACTTCACATGTGCTGAATCCACAAGTGAAGATGTACCATTTACTCAACGATCAACTCAACCAAAAGACTGCACTGCCTGTCTCTATCATGGCCACTGGTGGAGTGGCTCCATCTGTTCTATATCTGAAGAACTTGATGACGTGCAAGTGAATTTCATGCATTCTGAAATCAGCCAGTAGAGAAAACTTACCTGATTCAGAGTTGTTATTTGTACTTTAAGTGCACAGTACACAGTCTTCTTCTTTTGGTTCTCTGCCTTACTAGGCAGGTTCGTACGTCCAATTTCGCCATTCATCACGCTTTCTGGCTCTTTCCTTCAGTTTGCTGTAATCTTCCTCCAACATCCAGTCCAACAACATCATTCTCGGTCTTCCTCGTGTCTTCTTCCCCTCCATTCTTCCCTCAATTATAATTCTTAGAAGGGAATCTCCCCTCATGATGTGGCCCAACCATTTTCTTTGTCGGCTTCGTATTATCCCTATCATGGATCTTTTTTCGTCCACCATTTGTAGTATGTCTTCATTTGTCCTCCGATCCATCCAGCTGACTCTCTCCATTCTTCGCCATATCCACATCTCAAAGGCCTCCAATCTTCTGATGTCTTCCTTCCTTAGCGTCCATGTCTCTGATCCGTATAACACCACACTCCATATCATAGACTTGATAATTCTTTTCTTTAGATTCTTATTTAGCTTTCCTCTCATTAATTCCTTTCTTTTATAGAAGGCATCTTTTCCCATGGCTATTCTTCTCTTTATTTCTACATGACACTTTGCATCAGTTGTGATCATACTTCCTAGGTAACAGAATTTTCCGACTTGTTCCAGTTCCTTACCATCTATAGTGATCTTTACTGTTCTTTCCTTTCCTTTGCTTATCCTCATGATCTTTGTCTTTTTAATATTTATTTTCATATCATACTCCTTCGAGATCTTATTCAGCTGATCCATCATTTTTTGTAGCCCATTCTGGCTACCTGCCAACATCGCCTGGTCATCTGCAAATCTTAGTACTTTCGTCAATCTTCCTCCCACCTTTATGCCCTCCTTCACCTCCTCCATCGCCTCTCGTACTAATTCCTCAATGTAGATGTTAAAGAGAATTGGTGATAGTGGGCACCCTTGTCGTACTCCTCTACCTATCACTCCTGGTTCTGAGAATTCTCCTTCTATTTTTATTCTTACTCTCTGACCCATGTATAGGTTTCCTATGAGTCTTCTGTCTTTCCAGTCCACTCCTATTCTTCTCAGTGCATGCATTAATTTCTTCCAATCTACTCTATCGAAAGCCTTTTCATAATCCACAAAGCAAATGTAGATGTCCTGTCCATGCTGTATGCTTCTTTCTGTCAGCACCCTCAACGCTCCAATTGCATCTCTTGTGCCCCTTCTCTTTCTAAAACCGTATTGGTCCTCTCCTAAGCAGTCATTTGTTTCTGCCCTTGACTGCATTCTCTTCGTGAGCACTCTTAGTACGATTTTGGATGCATGCGTTAGTAGGCTAATAGTTCTGTGGTCTTCACATGTTGTTGCATTTGGTTTCTTCTTTATCGGAACCATAATGATCTGTAAGAAATCCTCTGGCCATACTCCTGTGTTGTATATGTCTTTGCATAGTTGTACTAGTTCTTTCATCGCCTTTTCTCCAAAGTTTTTAATCATTTCAATTGGGATGTTATCAACTCCTTCAGCTTTATTGTTTTTCATTTCTCCAATGGCTGTCAGTATCTCTTCTTTCAGCAAATCCGGTCCCATGTCATCCTCACTCTGTGTTGCTTCTTCTTTGTAGTCATCTCTGTTATCTTCACCCTTATATAGTTCTTCTACATACTCCTTCCATCGACTTCGTACTTCCTCGGGAAGTACACAGTGTGACTCTAATAATAATTCCTGCAAAATGTGCCTCTGTTGGACCTTTGTTGTGGAATGACCTTCCTGCTATAACTCGTGCTGTGATATTATCTGGGGGCACTACTGTTTCTGCTCGTTCTCTTAAGACTTTTCTTTTTTCGAGGGGCCCTTCGCACTGGAAGCGCCTCTGATTAGGTTGTACTGTGAGAGGCACTTTATAAGTCCGTAAATAGAATAGAATAATAATAATAATAATAAAATGCTGATTTGTTCATATCTGATTTGCTGATTGGCAAAGGTAAAATGCTGATTTGTTCATATCTGATTTGCTGATTGGCAAAGGTAAAATGCTGATTAGACAATGCTGATTGGTCAGCATTTTATCCAACAGCCAAATCAGCAAATCAAAGGGTAAAATGCTGATCAAAGAAGACAATACATTTTGTTATTTTCATTATTGCTTTAATTAACAAATGCTGATTGAAATCCAGGCAAGTAAAGTGATCAAGAAAGCAATACACTCTGTTCTTTTCAATATTGTTTTAATTAACAAATGCTAAACTGTAATGAACAAATTGAAATCCCAGCCAATAATGATCAAAGAACACTTGGTTGTACTATTAGTGTTTTAACACTCAATCAGTAAATTCAATTGTTAATCAACCAATGGGAGGATCAATTAAATTCTTCATTATTCATGGTCAGAAGAGTTTAAGAAGGATATTTGGAAAGTTGATGGATATTGTTGGTATTTTTGTGGATCCGCAAAAGAAATAAAATGTGGCAGTGGTCTAAGCAGCAGAATGTATTTCCAGATCTATGACGGTCCCAAGTCATGGAACAAGTGCTTCATTTGTGATATGAGCATGTAAAGTCAGTTGGTAATTAGATGTTACTGAAGACCTTAAACTAAATTTGGTATTTTTTAATATTATGTTCTTATGTTTTTAATGTTAAAATCAAACTTAATATACTTCATTTAAAACCAATCAGCATTATTTGGGGTCAGCCAGAATCCCCGAAACCCGAATCCCCAAAAACGCTGAAAACAGACAAAAGCCCGATTTCCTGAAAACAGTTTTCTAGAAAGCGGCCGAGCTATTCAGAGTTAAATTGTAAATATGACGTAGACCTAGAGTGGCCTACTGGCCTTGATGTATATCGATATACTGCCTATTCGAATGTTTATTTGTTAATTATATTCTTTCGGGTCGGACTTAGAAAATAAATTTCGGGGATCCGGCCGAAATGCCATTCGGGGATTCGGGTTTCGGCCCGCACCCGCATTATTCAAACATCATTTTACCAACCAATCAGCATAACTGATTAATAATAATAAGCCTAAAGATCGATTGTTACATTCTATTGTTACAATCAGCATTTTCCAACAGCATTTTACCCACCAAGCAGCATTTACAATCAGCATTATACCCGTCACCAATCAGCAAATCAATAAATCAACATTTTTACCCGTGCCCGATATATCACACAACTTTTCATTGTATTCAAACATAACTGCTTGTTTTTACTGGTAGCAACCACGAATGAACTGAAAATCAAAGGATTAGTAACAAAATACAATGAGGACAGTCAAGGAAATGAAGCAATGTCGACTTACCCCCAGAATTACAGAAACAGATTATTTTTACCGAGTAGTGAGCCCCGCGTACGGATATGCTTTAATTGTAGGCTGTTATTAGCGCCGTTGTATTGCAGGCTGTCTGTTCTGTTAGTAGTTAAGATTTAAATTGCATAACATGTAAATGTGCAGCGCAGTGCGTTTGTCAGGCGCTTATTAAAGAAAAGATATTATTATTATTATTATAAATGAAGCAATGTGGACTTACCCCCAGAATTACACGAAACAGATTATTTTTAAAATAGTGAACAACGCGTACTATACCTAAAACCTCTATTATCGCCCACGCCAATTTCACAAATTTCAGAAAATAAAAAAAAATACTTTGAATTGTCAGATTTTGTCAGATTTTGTTTTTTTAGACACAGCAATCAATTTTACACCTAAAATATATTTTTCAGCTTGATTAGAATTTTGTCCGGGTAGTACCAGGATTTTATTTTATTCTACGCGACTATATGGCGAGTGAGCTCCCAAGTAAAACGTACGCCTCACGTACAAACGATCGACATACTTCAGTTGTATTACTGCTTAACGACACTTTTTCATATCGGAGATGATCAGTGTCGGAGGCAGAAAGCAACCTCGTACTCCACGTTTATATTGCGACCGAGCCACCCGCGTAAAGATCCGAGAAATTAATCTCTGATAAACCGACCCGACCGGGAAGCGAACCCGGGGCGCCAGCGCGGCCAGCGGGCACCAAAGATCGACATACTCAGACCCAACGACCTTATATATGAAGCTAGACCGTATTAATGTAAGTAAGTAAGTCTGTTCTTTATTAAACGCTGGCAAATGCACGGCGCTGTACATACAAAGTTATCGAATATTGGCGAAAAAGTTAGTTAATAGTAAACTTAATAAAAACACTATGGCCTAGCTAAGTAAGTAAGTAAGTTAAACGTACGCCTAATGTACAAACGACATACTCAGACCCCACATACAGGCCCGAATTAATGTGTGGTGTTAAGGGTGCTGCAGCACTCGGTCCCGCAGTTTTGAGGTGTGTGGTGGACCTTTTGTCATCAGCGGGGGTACTTTGTAAAATAATCACAACACCGGAGCCCGCACTATCCTTAGGGCGGCACTGTCTACCAGTGTTCTTCTTGTGGTTCTCTGCCTGTTAGGCAGGTTCAAATGTCCGACGTCGCCACTTCTCTCGTTGTTGGGCCTCTTCTTTCAGTTTACTACCAGTGTTGTCACTATTTAAACAATTAAATAGTATTAAATAGTATTTAAATACTTTATGACTATTGGTGCCACTATCTAAAATAGTCATGAAAAAGATCCTATTGAAATAGTATTTAAATAGTGTGCACCTATTTACTATTTAGCTAAAAGTTTTCGTTAGGGTTATGGAATGGTTAAAAAAACCTAAAAGTAATAGTCAACCACCAGTCTGAAAAAAAATTTTAAACTTTACTTATGTAATTGTTTATTTATTATTATTAACTTTACACAACAAATGTATTTCAAAGCATCAACTAGCCTAAGTTCGCCACCTGAAATGAAATACTCAGACCCTAACCATCCCAAAGCGTTTCACATGGCTTATTGCCCACCACAAGCACTACCGAATCTGATAGTCACTGGACCGTTTAAATGATTAGCGTCTTTGTGGTAGACGTTCAAACATCACAATAAAGTACCTTGTATTTCAAAGCATGAAATAGCCTAAGTTCGCCACCTGAAATGAAATACTCAGACCCTAACCATCCCTAAGCGTTTCACATGGCTTATTGCCCACCACAAGCACTACCTAATCTGATAGTCACTGGACCGTTTAAATTATTAGCGTCTTTGTGGTAGACGTTCAAACATCCCAATAAAGTACCATGTATTTCAAAGCATCAACTAGCCTAAGTTCGCCACCTGAAATGAAATACTCAGACCCTAACCATTCCAAAACGTTTCACAAGGCGTAATGTCCACCACAAGCACTACCGAATCTGATAGTCACTGGACCGTTTAAATTATTAGCGTCTTTGTGGTAGACGTTCAAACATTCCAATAAAGTACCTTGTATTTCAAAGCATGAAATAGCCTAAGTTCGCCACCTGAAATGAAATACTCAGACCCTAACCATCCCTAAGCGTTTCACATGGTTTATTGCCCACCACAAGCACTACCTAATCTGATAGTCACTGGACCGTTTAAATTATTAGCGTCTTTGTGGTAGACGTTCAAACATCCCAATAAAGTACCATGTATTTCAAAGCATCAACTAGCCTGAGTTCGCCACCTGAAATGAAATACTCAGACCCTAACCATTCCAAAACGTTTCACAAGGCGTAATGTCCACCACAAGCACTACCGAATCTGATAGTCACTGGACCGTTTAAATTATTAGCGTCTTTGTGGTAGACGTTCAAACATCACAATAAAGTACCATGTATTTCAAAGCATCAACTAGCCTGAGTTCGCCACCTGAAATGAAATACTCAGACCCTAACCATCCCTAAGCGTTTCACATGGCTTATTGCCCACCACAAGCACTACCTAATCTGATAGTCACTGGACCGTTTAAATTATTAGCGTCTTTGTGGTAGACGTTCAAACATCCCAATAAAGTACCATGTATTTCAAAGCATCAACTAGCCTGAGTTCGCCACCTGAAATGAAATACTCAGACCCTAACCATCCCTAAGCGTTTCACATGGTTTATTGCCCACCACAAGCACTACCTAATCTGATAGTCACTGGACCGTTTAAATTATTAGCGTCTTTGTGGTAGACGTTCAAACATCCCAATAAAGTACCATGTATTTCAAAGCATCAACTAGCCTGAGTTCGCCACCTGAAATGAAATACTCAGACCCTAACCATTCCAAAACGTTTCACATGGTTTATTGCCCACCACAAGCACTACCGAATCTGATAGTCACTGGACCGTTTAAATTATTAGCGTCTTTGTGGTAGACGTTCAAACATCCCAATAAAGTACCATGTATTTCAAAGCATCAACTAGCCTGAGTTCGCCACCTGAAATGAAATACTCAGACCCTAACCATTCCAAAACGTTTCACATGGTTTATTGCCCACCACAAGCACTACCGAATCTGATAGTCACTGGACCGTTTAAATTATTAGCGTCTTTGTGGTAGACGTTCAAACATCACAATAAAGTACCATGTATTTCAAATTTCTAGCCTGAGTTCGCCACCTGAAATGACTCAGACCCTAACCATCCCTAAGCGTTTCACATGGCTTATTGCCCACCACAAGCACTACCTAATCTGATAGTCACTGAACCGTTTAAATTATTAGCGTCTTTGTGGTAGACGTTCAAACATCCCAATAAAGTACCATGTATTTCAAAGCATCAACTAGCCTAAGTTCGCCACCTGAAATGAAATACTCCGACCCTAACCATCCCTAAGCGTTTCACATGGCTTATTGCCCACCACAAGCACTACCGAATCTGATAGTCACTGGACCGTTTAAATGATTAGCGTCTTTGTTTTAGCCGTTCAAACTTGCCATATAAGTGCCTTGTCTATGCGATTATTCTTGAAGGATGTCAAGATTTGTGCTCCCAATAAACAGTTGCGTCCACGCGTAGTTGTAACAGACTTCTCATATGCCATGATTTATTCGGCAATTCTGTCATTTAATGACAGCACTATACTGCCTTACCTGAATGACACGTTCAGTGTGTTGTCTGACAAGGAGAGTAAAGTTTGCGGAAAACCATTTACAGCTGTAGTCATATGTGAAGCGCATATGATGAAAACCTTATCTATGCGTCTCAATCGCTGTGAAAGGAATTCTACAAAGAGGAAAGCAACACTGGTGATTTTCGCCAGACTGCAAAGATGTACATCTTTACAGGTAATGGACATAGACCTATAAATAGACATAAGTTCCACGATAACGCTGCACTGTTTACGCTGTCATAATCGTTAGCTATCGAAAAACGTGCAGGACCATACATTCACTTGTCTTACTTATGACTGCAGTGACTTTTATGGAATAACATTAATTAATTGAATTTCCGTTGTCAGTTACGTACAACACTATTCGAATGTGAAACAGAACAGTTCATTCATTATGAGACTTTACATAGCGCCTATTATAGACAGCGCTCTCGGAGATAGCCTAGTATGACGCCATTAAGAACGAAATATTACATCAATAAGCAACACAATGCACAGTAATCTAGAAGAGTCACCACTGGCGACCAACGCACATGCGTGGGACCAACCAACGGATTCCCGTCGACAGCTGAAGAAGGAATGACTGTTCATCATTTATCGGCTTCATAGTTTCTGAAATGAAATATAGGTGAAATAGCATTTATATGATATGTTTAAGCAATTCAGTAGGCATATATAAGGAAAAGAATAATTTCAACAGTTACCGGGTATTCAGCAATAATTATTACAGTTTCTGACTCATTTTAGGAAGCGGCGGCCATGTATAAGAGTGCCCACATTTTGCTGAATTCCAGTAACGCCACCAATGACACAGAAACCGCAAGGGAATCACTTACATCACCTGGATGTACCGAATACAGCGAAATGGTAAACATTGATGGATTTCCTGTAGCCTTAAACAACCTTCAACATTTACTGCTCAAAGTGTAATGTTGTCATATTGATAGCCATTTCCTTTTTTCGAGCACTTTTAATCTCCTTTTCTTTGGAAAACTCAGTCATAGCCTGTCAATGGAATCTGATGCACTTAAGAGCTGCTTTTAGGTTAAAACAGTAAGAGCAGTTCGGTTTCTGTGGAATGAGCACAAACATGCTGAAGTGAGTGTCCAAATGATATTCATATTTTTCTTCTATTTCCACTTATTTCTAATAAATTCTTTCCTTTTCTCAAAACCAGTCCATTGTGTAGGCCAACACACTTATAGAAACCACTCTCAATGAGATTGTAGTTGCAACGATATGATGAACATTGATGTTATTTACAGACAGAAAGTCATAGCACTGCTGAAGCCGAGAAGAAGAAAATCTCTGCTTTCTTGACAAAGACCACTCTTATAAAGAAATCCCCTTTCACTCTGTTTTTCGCTAATGCACTTAAGGACATTCCGGAAACAGATCTGACTGACGACAAGTCACGTGGCACATCGAACGATTTGTACTCGCCTGCCGGCTTCAAGTGCTTAAAGGATTTCATGCATTTATTTCCATTGTGGTCTCGACCAATGTATAACCTTGCTCTACGCAAAACTTCAATGGAACAGTCAACACCTTCTATGACTAATGCAAAAGTTGAATCATACTTTCGAACTCTAAAGAGAGGCACTCTAATGGGCAGGACGAAATTACGCCCACGAGAAATTCTTTGTGAACAGCTGAAAAGAGTTAGAGGTGCTGTTAAAGCAAAGAAATTGCCGGAGCCAATTAATATTGGGTTGAAAAGGAAGAAACAATGCTCCTTCCTTCATGAGGAGGAAGAACAGTGGAAACCGAAAAGAAGGCGTACGAAGTATTCTGACACTGACTTCAGCAGACGTGTATTGAAGAATAGGAAATCGAATACAGATCCAGCCCAAGAACTGGAACCTGAGAAATCGGCTGAAAACAATGATGATAAAGATTTAGATCACATTAAGTTAAGTCCAGGTCCTGAGAAATCGGCTGAAAGCATTGCAGATAAAGATTTCGATCACATTAAGTTAAGTCCAGGTCCGGAGAAATCGGCTGAAAACATTGAAGATAAAGATTTCGATCGCATTAAGTTAAGTCCAGGTACGTAAGTAACTTAAGTAGTTTCTATGAATTAAACTAGCGTCGGTAATAAACTAATAAGTAAAAACTTCCTGGCATAATATAGTAGCAATATGTGTATATTCGTGACTTTGTTTGCATGGACATTCATATAGAGTGATATTGAGCGAAATGTGACAAAGAAATTTCTAGCACACAACCAAAATTCGCACTTCATAAATGCCTATTGTAACTGAAGTACACATACATGCATGCAAGTGAACAGACTAGATCAGTATAAATTTTAGTGAAATGCAATAGGGATCGGTTTGCCCCACTCTACCCTATATACATATACATAGCTTCATCGAATTGAATTTCATGAAATTCATTACAATCAAAACTGTGTTTAACTTTCAGGAAAGACATCGAAAACCATCGAAGTGGCTGACATTGCATTCAATTATATTACCGAAATAGGCTCAAATGAAATTGATGCGTGGATGAAGCTGCTGAAGACGCATTTTGGCAGACGGGTGGCTGGCTTACAAGACAGCGTTTTCGGCCCCTGTGAGAAAGGAACATCCATACCGAAATTCGAAAGCGTCGGACGACAGAGATTCGTGCAAATATTGAGCATTGGCGACCACTGGGTATGCGCAACCAACGTATTCGGCGAATCCACCTCAGACGTATACATTTACGATAGTATATATAATTTCGTTAATGATTCGACCAAGGTACAAGTGTCCTGGTTGCTTCGTGAAGATTACAGTAGTGATGACATCACATTTCACGTCAGATACTTTCAGCAGCAAAAAGCCGGTACAAGAATTTGCGGCTTCTATGCTGCAGCCGCGGCACTATCGTGCTGCTTGAAGCGCGACCCAACAGGGCACTTGTACACGGTCACATTGCTTGCCAGTCACTTTCGCCAATGCATGCTAAACGAAACATTTACAGAATTTCCGAAGACTGTAGTCAATAAAAGAGGTGAAAAAATCTTTAATACTCCCAAACTGCATTGTATTTGTCATGGTCCGTCGTCCGGATCAATGTTGCAATGCAGTAGACCGTATTGTTTGACTTGGTGTCATGTCACGTGTGTCCAAATTACAGCAGAAAGACTGCGCGAAATTAAAGGAATTCCCTGGCTCTGCCCAATATGTTCTAATCCAGGTAGTTCACAGGTTATTGTTATAAACTAACATATTATGGCTCATTTGAACTTACTGAATGTTACTGCATGTTGAGAATATGGTGTATTCTGTTAAAAGAAATTCAATGTCATTAAATTATAATCCTTCGTGAACATTATACTCTGCTATAGGAGCGTTTACTCTGGATCACGTGACAATGTTTAAGTAAGTGAAAACAAATGTTAAAATGCCGTCGACTTGTGTGACAAATTGTACGAACAGACATAGAAACGACGAAGAAATTAAATTTAATCGGTTTCCTCTTGGACGAAAGCGAGAGGAGAAGCTGAGTAAATGAATTACAGCAGTAAATCGCAAGGAATGGCGACCGAATGAAGGCGCCATCCAGGTCGCGCCATTCCTTGCGCCATTCCTTGCGATTTACTGCTGTAACCCAAACACTCGGCTTCTCCTCTCGCTTTCGTCCAAGAGGAAACTGATAAAAATTAATTTCTTCATGGCTTCTGTGTCTGTGCGTCTTTCACACAAGTCGACGGCATTTTAACATTTGTTTTCAGTTACGTAAACATAGTCTTGTGATACAGAGTAAATGCTTCTATAGAAGAACGGTTACACCTCGATATACTCATAGGGCATAGTGGGCGAAAGTGACTGGCATCTGAAGAAATGTAGTGTCTAATGGTTAATGGAATTTATTAGTTCCTCACATATTTACATAATTACGGTATAATGCTGTCTCTAGCTAAAATCGTTCTGGCTATTTGTGCACTACTGTGCCAGTGTGGATTGAGTCTCTGGGCTCTGGGGTCAATATGGCAGCTCATCCTGTGAAAATACAGTTCAACTTTTTATTGCACCTGCATATTATGTATCCGGCGTTTTGTAATGCTTATGCGGAATACACGATTGCATTATATTGTTGTAATTTTGGTTTTTATCGGTTATTTTGATTGATATCTACAAATGTGTTGTCAAATATTCAGTGAGGTCAAACCACAGCTGCACTCTGTTATTTTAATATTGCTAATAATACTATGATGCACAAATGTGCTGCCTAATGTCTAATTGACTGACCTCTTGATGGGCAGCAGGCATGTGCACTGCATGCTGTTATGTAAATATCTAACATGATGGGTAGATGGTATGTAATGGATGTAGTCGCTGAAAGATATACTGTATTATGATGTATAGCTATATGTTACTGTGTATTCTAATGACCTTAGTTGCTGATCTAATCTTAAGCAATAGTGTTGATTTTTCATTTACTTGTACATTAATGTATAGCGGTAGCCTATGTATCCTACAAGTGTCGATAGGTTCGGCTACCACATTATTTCTCTTTCGTTTCTACATAATCGCATAGACAAGGCACTTATATGGCAAGTTTGAACGGCTAAAACAAAGACGCTAATCATTTAAACGGTCCAGTGACTATCAGATTCGGTAGTGCTTGTGGTGGGCAATAAGCCATGTGAAACGCTTAGGGATGGTTAGGGTCTGAGTATTTCATTTCAGGTGGCGAACTTAGGCTATTTCATGCTTTGAAGTATAAAGCACTTTATTGGGATGTTTGAACGTCTACCACAAAGACGCTAATAATTTAAACGGTCCAGTGACTATCAGATTCGGTAGTGCTTGTGGTGGGCAATAAGCCATGTGAAACGCTTTGGGATGGTTAGGGTCTGAGTATTTCATTTCAGGTGGCGAACGTAGGCTATTTCATGCTTTGAAGTATAAAGCACTTTATTGGGATGTTTGAACGTCTACCACAAAGACGCTAATAATTTAAACGGTTCAGTGACTATCAGATAAGGTAGTGCTTGTGGTGGGCAATAAGCCATGTGAAACGCTTTGGAATGGTTAGGGTCTGAGTATTTCATTTCAGGTGGCGAACTCAGGCTAGTTGATGCTTTGAAATATATGGTACTTTATTGGGATGTTTGAACGTCTACCACAAAGACGCTAATAATTTAAACGGTCCAGTGACTATCAGATTAGGTAGTGCTTGTGGTGGGCAATAAACCATGTGAAACGCTTAGGGATGGTTAGGGTCTGAGTATTTCATTTCAGGTGGCGAACTCAGGCTAGTTGATGCTTTGAAATACATGGTACTTTATTGGGATGTTTGAACGTCTACCACAAAGACGCTAATAATTTAAACGGTCCAGTGACTATCAGATTAGGTAGTGCTTGTGGTGGGCAATAAGCCATGTGAAACGCTTAGGGATGGTTAGGGTCTGAGTATTTCATTTCAGGTGGCGAACTCAGGCTAGTTGATGCTTTGAAATACATGGTACTTTATTGGGATGTTTGAACGTCTACCACAAAGACGCTAATAATTTAAACGGTTCAGTGACTATCAGATTAGGTAGTGCTTGTGGTGGGCAATAAGCCATGTGAAACGCTTAGGGATGGTTAGGGTCTGAGTATTTCATTTCAGGTGGCGAACTTAGGCTATTTCATGCTTTGAAATACAAGGTACTTTATTGTGATGTTTGAACGTCTACCACAAAGACGCTAATCATTTAAACGGTCCAGTGACTATCAGATTCGGTATTGCTTGTGGTGGACAATAAGCCATGTGAAACGCTTTGGGATGGTTAGGGTCTGAGTATTTCATTTCAGGTGGCGAACTTAGGCTATTTCATGCTTTGAAATACAAGGTACTTTATTGGGATGTTTGAACGTCTACCACAAAGACGCTAATCATTTAAACGGTCCAGTGACTATCAGATTCGGTAGTGCTTGTGGTGGGCAATAAGCCATGTGAAACGCTTTGGGATGGTTAGGGTCTGAGTATTTCATTTCAGGTGGCGAACTTAGGCTAGTTGATGCTTTGAAATACATTTGTTGTGTAAAGTTAATAATAATAAATAAACAATTACATAAGTAAAGTTTTAAATTTTTTTTCAGACTGGTGGTTGACTATTACTTTTAGGTTTTTTTAACCATACCATAACCCTAACGAAAACTTTTAGCTAAATAGTAAATAGGTGCACACTATTTAAATACTATTTCAATAGGATCTTTTTCATGACTATTTTAGATAGTGGCACCAATAGTCATAAAGTATTTAAATACTATTTAATACTATTTAATTGTTTAAATAGTGACAACACTGGTAGACAGTGCCGCCCTAAGGATAGTGCGGGCTCCGGTGTTGTGATTATTTTACAAAGTACCCCCGCTGATGACAAAAGTTCCACCATACACCTCAAAACTGCGGGACCGAGTGCTGCAGCACACTTAACACCACACATTAATTCGGGCCTGTATGTGGGGTCTGAGTATGTCGTTTGTACATTAGGCGTACGTTTAACTTACTTACTTACTTAGCTAGGCCATAGTGTTTTTATTTAGTTTACTATTAACTAACTTTTTCGCCAATATTCGATAACTTTGTATGTACAGCGCCGTGCATTTGCCAGCGTTTAATAAAGAACAGACTTACTTACTTACATTAATACGGTCTAGTTATATATAAGGTCTTTGGGTCTGAGTATGTCGATCGTTTGTACGTGAGGCGTACGTTTTACTTGGGAGCTCACTCGCCATAGTGAATGTGAGTGAATCCGGTGAAAACCAATGTGTGTTTCAAAATGACAGACATAAATAACCCAACACTTGCAAAATATCTGGTACCCTCGACTTATTCTGCAGTGAAGAACTGTAGAGTTTAATCGCAATTTCACGTTAAATGACCGATATTTCTGGAAGAAAAATCGCTAACATTCACTAGGCAGTGCAGCAGTTTCAGTTAGGCTATAGTAGGATTGTGCGAGGCCTTTCATCGTTGGCCCGTTGGTCTAGGGGTATGATTCTCGCTTCGGGTGCGAGAGGTCCCGGGTTCAATTCCCGGACGGGCCCTACTTTTTACATTCAACGATTTTCACATAACATTGTGTTTTTGTTGATGGTGTCGTCGGTTACATAGTCGTAAAGTAGCACAGTGGGATAATACAGTTGAAATAGTTCGGTTTCTGTAGAGCTTGACATGAAATTTTGCTGTAGGCAGAGGCGCGTTTACACCTAGGCCCCGGCCTTCTAAATAGACCAACCTCTCCCGCCGTCGCCACCACCTCTCCCGCCGTCGCCACCAACCTCTACCGCAGTCGCCACCACCTCTCCCGCCGTCGCCACCAACCTCTACCGCCGTCGCCACCACCTCTCCCGCCGTCGCCACCACCACCTTCGTCGCCGCAACCACCTCCACTAGGCCTATACTATAGGGCGGTTAACTTTTGACCTTAGTAGTCAGCCATCTATGGCTGCCCAACGTACGGAATGCATTCAGGAATGAAAAATTCTAATTGAAGACATTGAGAGCAAATATATTAGGTAAGCCTAACTTATCGAATTTTAACAGTTTCTATCAGGGCCGTAAATCTGTTTCAAAATGTGGGGAGGGAAAACTTCGGCAGTGTGTAATACTGTGTATAGTTCCATTAAGAAGCCCACTACTGAGTTAGTTCAGTTACACACTATAGGTTAAACATTAAAGTTATTTGGAACATTTATATAGGCCCTAATCTTCAGCCTCAATTTTAAAGACATTTATATAATCTGCACTCTACATTGGAATGTTTATTTTTAATCGTGTAGATAGATAGGACATGTCCGCAAACGCTTGAAGACCATTCTTGTTCGATCGTGGTTTCATTGTGTTAGGCCAGGAGTGCCTCTGATGAGTCTCTCATGGGGTGGCGGTATATATGCAATTATAATTACCATTACTAAAACATCCAAAGTTTTGGCCATTCATAAACTTCAGTCTCACTGTGCAGTTTATCAAGTTTCAACTCTGAACTAACCATCTGTCTCTCTGTCACTGTCTCTCCACATCTCCTGCCTCCCTCCCTGCCTCCCACCTGCCTCCCTGCCTCCTGCCTCCTTCCCTCCCTTCCCTCTCCCTGCTCAGATCGAATAGCCTTCTCTTCTGTCTAAAACTGGCCAATGTCTTCCATTCTGTAATCGCCCTCTCTAAGAATGAAATATAGCACCTGTCACGTCAAATCGTCCTTCCTCTTTGGATTAATGAAGAAGAAAACCTATAATTGTTTCAACAACCAAATAATATAGGCCTATGTGTAACAGTGTCAGTCGCCTTGCTGAGGCCAGGCGAATATATATAAGGCTTAGGGTGGCATAAAGGGCACTGTAGGTAAGAGATTCCTTAGGCCTAAGTCGTGACCGCGATTCTAAATACCAATCACCAACGGTATTACAAAGAAACATAAGAATTACAGTCGATTTTGGCCGAAAAGATCCTTTTAAAACAATTTTTGTCACCTGAGAAAAACTTGCAAACAAAAAACAGCGTCCACGCCAACAAGAGAAAACAACGTCTGCCTGTTATCTACCCTGGTTCAGAGTATTGTACAAGAAAGACCGATGGTGAATGAATGAATGAACGAACGAATGGATGGGTGAATTTAAGAAAAAGTTTGGGAAAAGTTTTTCCAAAAAAAACGTTTTGGCAAAAAAAAATTTAAATGGGGGGGGGAAACCC
>JACEVL010002255.1:0-27809 GCA_020284085.1 Aporrectodea caliginosa
AATATTTCCTTAAGGGTGTAGCTATCCATGGACATGATACTAGAGCATCCCGTAAATATCGAACCCCAGGGGCACGAACCAGGACTAAGCAGTTCTCAATTAAATGCTCAGGTCCACCACTTTGGAATTCTCTTCCTCCAAATTTAATAAATATATTACACATGGCTCAATTTAAAGCTCACCGGAAACATTATCTCTTGAACATATACAAAAGAATAGAATGACTCGATTAGATTGTACCTTAGTTAAGATTGTTTTATAATGTACTACTGTGAAGAACATTATAATCTGTTTTGTTTTGATTTTGGATTTTGTTTGTTTTAAATCTTGTACTGCAATGTTTTGTTATTTAGTTGTTTGGCTATGATTTTAGCCCTAAAATTGTTATTTAAGTTGAATTTTCTATAACTATATGATCATAAAAATCGTCTTGCCATCAGTAAATGTAATATGGAAAGGGGCAGCCCTGCAATAGCGGATTATTTTATCCTTTAGGGCTGACCTGTTGACGGCATCAGCAGATTAACATTTTTTTAAATGACTGATTGTTAATTAATTGTGCTGTTGTTGATTCAATAAACTGCTGATTGAAAACAAAATTGAATAGATTTTCTATTGGTCTGTAGACAATCGAAACCATGTCTACGTTTTCTTTTTGTCTGAAGACAATCGTAACAATGTCTACGTTTTCTCTTTGTCTTAAGACAATCGAAAACATGTCTACGTTTTCTCTTTGTCTGAAGACAATCGAAACCATATCTACGTTTTCTATTTGTCTGTAGACAATCGAAACCATGTCTACGTTTTCTCTTTGTCTGAAGACAATCGTAACCATATCTACGTTTCTCTTTGTCCGAAGACAATCGTAACCATCTAACGTTTTCTCTTTGTCTGAAGCCAATCGTAAGCATGTCTACGTTTCTCTTTGTCTGAACAATCGTAACAATGTCTACGTTTTCTCTTTGTCTGAAGACAATCGTAACCATGTCTACGTTTTTCTCTTTGTCTAAAGACAATCGTAACCAATGTCTACATTTTCTCTTTGTCTGAAGACAATCATGTACGTTTTCTCTTTGTCCGAAGACAATCGTAACAATGTCTACGTGTAGGCCTAAATTCTTCTGTTAAGGGTCTCGCTCCCATTGCTTCCTGTCAATCGGTGAGTATCTTGAACTTGACTGTTATGTTACTTTATGCTACAAGAAGAAATAAATGTATTGTTATGGTTATATGAGTAGAAAGCGATTTACTTGTCCATGATTTTCCACCTCCTGGATATTCTGGGTATTGGCCTGACTTTTTATGGCAGTTGACATGGGCATTGCCGTTTTCGAGTGATACCAGTCTCAAGCTTGGACAAAGGAGGAGGGCAAAGCTAGTAGTCGTCTTTGTTATGGCACCGCGTCGTTAAAAAGTCAATAACCCGACTATGGCTTAATTTTGTGCGCCATCGGTTCATGTTTTTGTGCAAGACTGGGCATCGGCGCTATATAAGTTGTCATTTATTTACAGTTAGAATCAGTTTTGAGTTGATTTTCAGTTCTCTTACTTTCGATGATTTATTCACTACATTGATCCGTATTTTATTATTTTTCATATCCGTAGCAAAAGGGAAGTAGACCATTGTTTTATTTTTCTCATCTCCCTGACGACAGTAGACAGTGACCTTATTACGTCATCATATCATTCGTCCATTGTGTCATATTTTGCATATTCATGACGTCAGTAGACAATGGCATTATTACGTAATCACATCCTTCGTCCATTGTCACAGTTTTCATCTTCATGGCGACAGTAGACAATGGCATTATTACGTAATCACATCCTTCGTCCATTGTGTCACGTGTTCATCTCCATGACGACAGTAGACAATGGCATTATTGCGTAATTACATCCTTCGTCCATTGTCACAGTTTTCATCTTCATGGCGACAGTAGACAATGGCTTTATTACGTAATAACATCCATTGAATTGGACAATGGCTTTATTACGTAATCACATCCATTGTGTCATAGTTTGCATCTCCATGGCGACAGTGGACAATGGCTTTATTACGTAATCACATCTATTGTGTCATAGTTTTCATCTCCATGGCGACAGTGGACAATGGCTTTATTACGTAATAACATCCATTGAATTGGACAATGGCTTTATTACTTAATCACATCCTTCGTCTTCATACTAGGCCTTGAGAAGAGAACAGATAGACATATTACGTAATTATTTCGTCATCACCGTCGTATTATTACGTATACATATTTTTTATTACTTCTCAGGTCTCTTGGTAACAACTGGAAGAGACCCATTGCGTTGTTATGTCGAGAAAAGAAGCTGTTTTCTCTCGTCCCCTTTTTATATGCGCAGGTTCTGATTCTCGATCGTCGTTCGCTGTCGAACTGACTTAGAACTTAGAACTTCGTTATATGCTGACAGTGTTTAGGGCTGATTCTAGTAATAGCAAGTGATGCCTGCGAATAAGATGGACTTTATGGGTAGCTGCGTTCTTCCTCTGATCACCGCGCTGTTGATTCAGCGAACTCAAGCAATGGGTTAGTACAGCGTTTCATATACGTAAAAGTGGATGGTCTATCTATTGCTCTGTCTGTCTATCTGTTTGTCTATCTGTTTGTCTGTCTGTGTGTCTGTCTGTTTGTATGCCTGCAGTACGTCAAGCCGCTTGGTCTGTTCAAACAACACTACATGATATTTTTCGGAACTATGCGGAATCGAGCTTTTCTTGGTAGACCCAATGATCTGGAATGATCTTTCTTTTAGAGCTGCGTCTACACCCGCTGGGACTCTGCCTGAAACTTTCCTCACTAAACTTAAAACTGTTCTTTTTGGGCGCGTTGGAGTCTGGAGCTCCTCTGAAGGGGCGCTATATAAATACCCCAATGAATGAATGAATAATGAGCTGAACACGAGAACCTTTTAAGTACCTCAGAAAAATCATGCACACGTCACTGATCTCAACAATCGCGTTTAATTAAAGCATTTTCAAATTTAAACAATATAGCGCAAATGAAACTTTACGCAGAAGGTCCAACAAATCAGAAGCACGATAGTCTTGTGTTAAAATGTGGAAGCGCAGCATATGCATATCCCCACAGGCAGCGGAGCACATCGCTCGCCGACCGATCCGGTTGATATGAGACTGGAACACAAAACTCCCTGATGCTTGTAGCCTGTGCTGGTACGGTGCTTATAAGCGAATAGAATCCCGTTAGACATTAGATTATATTGTATTGGATTAGATGTCAAATGAGGGTTGTTTCCACCAATTGTGCAACGACTATATAACCTCCGCCCAAGACGTCTTGACTTTCCTCACTAAACTTAGAACTGGCTCCTAAGGACGTGAAGAGCTTTATCTCAAGTGTACTTTACAGACGCTTGCCCTAGATCTCACTTGATTGTATACCTGACTGGTTTTGTCCTCTAATGATTTAATTATTTAACACTTCTTTCTATTATAACTGGTTGCGGTTTGTCAACCTGTCAGAAAATAAAACGAATATCTAGATTAGATTAGATTGGGTTAAATTAGATTGGCCTGGGCTGGGTTAGATTAGGTTCCAGTTATCGGGGCTGAACTAGCCTAAATCAAGTTAGGTTCGAATGGGTCATAATTATTATAGCAACTTCTGCGCATGTCATCGGCCATGTCGGTCGCTGATCGACTTCTCCGACATTTCGACGGATTATTTCGTCTAGACGCAGAATTTTCTCAGTAACTTCGGATATGTTGGAGTTTTCTGGTGCTAGGTTTGCGTACCGGATTATTCGTCGGATTTGCCAAGGATTTTTTAGTTTGAGGGTATTTTGTTCCAAATCGACTTGTCGCCATGTGACTGCATCAGACCCATCCTTCTGATGTGTACGGTCGAGCCTCAGCCATACGGACCGTGTACGCCGCCTGTAGCCGAGTGTTTTAGTCTCGGTGGAGGACGACCGACGCGGGCCATTGGAGTTACCTCGAGCTTCAGTCACTGGAGGCTCTTCAATCTACCGACCAACACACGAAGAGTGCCTTTCTCAGCGTACTCCTTGTGCCTCGACGAGTAGCCAGACGTGCGTCGTCTTCTACCACTGAGTGACTGACTGCTCGTCGGCAGCGTCACCGTGTTTGCGAACGCTGTCAACTGCGGCCGCTCTACTCTATCGACGCAACTTGGCTCAGAGACTCTGAACATCCAAGCAATCTTCATCTATCGACGAGAATCCGTTGGTTGGTTCCAAGCGTGCGTTGACCCTCCAGTGGTGACTCTTCTAGCTTACTGACATTTACTGTGCATTGTTTTGCTAACTGATGTAATATTTTCGTTCGTAATGACACTTATCATCATAATAGGCTAGCGCAGAGAGCGCCTCTGAGTAGATATCTTGAAGAGGTGCTATATAAATTCTCAGAATGAATGAATGAATACTTAAATTCCAGAACTCTTACAGGTGGTTCCTCAAAATGAAAATCCTACCAGTCTTTGAAATTCCATGTTGAGTGAACATTCAGCGCAGTTGTATGAAGACACAGTAAATTAGGCTCTCTAGTAGGGCAACGCGCGCTCATGCTTGTGACTAGCTTCCTGGTATAGGCGGTATAAAAATCAATCTAGATAGGTGGGCCAAAATAGGACTACTACATAAAGTACATAGACCTATTCGTTAAATAGGCATACTGCATAGACCTAGTCATTAAATAGGCCTACTACTTAGACCTATTTGATACATAGGCATACTACATAGACCTAATAATTAAATAGGCCTACTACATAAACCTAGTCATTAAATAGGCGTACTAAATAGACCTAGTCACTAAATAGGCCTACTACATAGACCTATTCGCTAAATAGGCCTACTACATAGACCTAGTAATTAAATACGTATACCACATAGACCAAGTCATTAGCTAGGTCTACTACATAGACATCGTCATTAAATTTAATATGCTACATAGACCAAAATCATCAAATAGGCCTACTAAATGATAGACCTGGTCACTGTTCTGCATTCAACTTGGTTCTTTTGCCTGTTTTGTTAATTTCCATAGAACTCGTTACTGAATCTGGACTGGAAGGGAACTGCACTGTGAGCAAAGCGGAAGTGGCAGGGCGCATGCTCTGCGGAAACGGAAATATCACGGAGCCAGATGCATGCTGGGACGGTGGCTGTTGTTTCCTTGACGACCCGAACGACAACGAAACAGTCAACGTCTGCTACGATCCAATAAACGGAAGTATGCGACTCAAGACTACTTGTATGCTATACTATACAGTACAATACAACTGCATTTGATATTATTGCCATTCTTTCAAAGTTCGGAAGTGCCTCGATGGCGCAGATGCAATTATATATTGCAAAGCAATTGTGCGCGAAGGACTTGCTCACGGTCCCTACACAGCAACCGCACCGGACGGGGATCGAACCCACACTCTCCGCGTTACCGGCTGTCCACCCTAATCAATCGGCCACCGGGCCACATACTATGCCAGTTCTATACGAGTATTACATTCATGTAACACGTCCATGTATATATAATTCATATTACATAAGGGTTCAAATGGCTTTCAAGGCTGTTGTACGACTCGTGCGCGCTCTGCCAGTAGTAATATCACATTACCACTATGCCATTCCCACGCAAGACCTACCCCACGCGCAGTTTGAGTTCTGGAATAAGTGTTTTCCCTTGATGTTCTATGATGTTCAAATGCCTCTGATATCTGTAACTCACATAAATTATCTCTATACGACATCATACGACTCGCAATTACTCCATATCGCCAGCTGTTCTGGTCATCCCCGAACGCTGCTAGATAATTGTGCTGGTTGTGGTGTGAAGACAATTCAGGCCCAGACAAAAAGTTCCAAAAGACATTACGAAGATTTATATAGCGCCCTTCAAGGTAACTACTCAGGAGCGCTCCCGACCCCAGCACAGCTGAAAAGGACAGTTTTGAGACAAGAATAGAAAGATTCAGAGTATATTCTGGGAAGCAAGAACAGCGCCAAAGTTCACATGACTGTAGGAAGGGGAAATATAACAGCATACGATAATGGATCATAACGTTCAACTGTATTAACTTCTTATCAAGCGTCTTATGACCTCTTTTGGAATAAGTATATGAGTCCTGGAATGCCTCTGCTCCATCATGGATATTATGGGCAATAATTATTATGGTAACAATCGGTCCAGACTGCACAGATTGGACACAACATAACATAACATAAAATAACAAGGGTTTTAAGTGGTTCAGAAGACGTTTAGTCTGTGTTAGAGCCACTGCAATTAACCTGGAACATGATTAATAGCCCAATTTTTCTAGCTTCTTCTTAAAAGCTGTGATAGTGTCCACTGAGACAGTACTATCATCCAAACTATTCCACAAATCTACAACTCTTGCACTGAAGCATTTCTGCCCTAATGTCCCTTTTGGTTTCTTAAATAATTTATACCTATGTCCCCGAGTTGCCTTGTTTGGTGCTAATTCAAAAAACTTCTCCTTCTGCACTGCCTCCTTTCCAGTAATAATCTTATAGGCTTCAATTAGGTCTCCTCTGCTCCTCCTTCTCTCCAATGTTGTTAGTCCAACCACAAGCGCCACTCGATGTCCAGTCGAGGCTAAGTATACTCAGACAGCTTCTTTGCATGCTCTATAGTCTATAACTCTATACTATTGCTCGTTTGACTTGACTCATCACTTCTCTGGGAGCGCCGATTCATCAGTAAGCTTACGATGTACAACTGTATTCCACTGTTCCACATGCCACCAGAGACACTGAACATCCACGCCATTTGTCAACTGTTGAGGGGAATCCGTTGGTTGGCTAAGCGTGTGTGCGTGGGCCCGCCATTGGTGACTTTTTTCTAGTTTGCTGTGCATTGTTTTGCTACCCGATGTAATAGCCTAGTCGCAAATGATATTTGACATCATATAGGCTAGCGCAAAGAAAGCGCTTTTGCTAGATAATTAAAAAGCGCTATATCAAGTGTCCTGGAACATGCATGATACATACACCCATCCGACGTACTATATAGGTTTCATTGACACGGTTAACCAAAGCTGAAGCACCGAAATGAATGTCGTCTACGCTATTTTTTTTACATCACATCACATTATATAATTTATGTTACACCATTTCTTCTTCAGGCCATGTTAACTACATTCCTAGCCTAATAAACCAACGATACCTTCTTCTCAACCAGTTGAGACAGCAGGGCCTGCATATCTCGAAGCTGGGCGTTCTTTTTAAAGCGATTGCTGTTTCAAGGATCATATAATTTATGCACTACCTTCCTTTGCTGGATTTCTCAAGTTACATGATATTGCGCGCATTAATGTAACCCTGAAAAAGGCTCGTAGATGGCAAATGTGTGAGAAGATCCATGCGACAGAAGAGCTGATTGCACGTGCAGACAGGAAGCTCTTCCAAAAATCACAATTCTTTGGCCACTGCATTCATCAGCTCTTGCCACCTCTTCGTGAGGACAAGTATTTACTTCGCAAGAGAGGACATCCTTTCATGCTGCCTTTTGTTAAATTTAAATTGCTTTAAAGCCGTTTTGTTAACCGGTGCATCTTTAGTTATATTTAGTTGTGTAGGTGTGCTTATTATCTCCTCCTGTTATATAGTTGATTTTAAAACGTGTGCAATCGTTGTGTACAATGTAATGAAAGTGCGTTTGTCAGACGCAAATAAGGGCTACTTACTTACTTAATTTATAGTTCTGTCTTTTCCTTAGTTTGTTGAACTAATATAATGAATTTTGACAATTCATTCTGCACATGCTGTTAAATAGCGATGTAACTATTTCAGCCGAAGGAGAGCTGGCACAATCAACCAGCTTCAACGGTGATAATGTCAGCAGCGCCTCTAACCTCTCGTTCAAGGACATCATCGGAAAGGTCACGTTTGACAGAACTCCGAACTGGGAGCTGATTCCGAGGAACACAACGGTGTTGTTCGTGATAAGGCTGCAGAGGATCGTGACAGGCATGACTGCTTTGTTCCTCTCCGGTGACGGCTTCCTCCCGCAGAACGTCAGCTTTCTACCGATCGAGGAGGAGCCGCGCTACCACGAGGCTCGCCTTGAACACACCTACCGCTGCCCAGGCGTACTCTACCAGCCCATCCTGGAGTTGCAGGGCCAGATGAAACCAGAGGACCGCGTGGAGGTTCCAGCTGGTCCTGTTTTCAACGTGACACAAGAATTGTTTGTCGATTACCACGAGGAGAAGAACGGAAGCACAACGTTTGCCATCTACACGAACATCAGCAATGGAAACATCTCCACCTGGATGGACTTCGACGAAGGGAACGCGTCGGAAACGGTGCTTACACTGGCTCCCTTCATCAGAGACGACCTCCCAGAGTGGGTGCTGAAGCGGTGGATGGAGCGAGGCGGTGAATCGATGGGATACAGCGTAGGATTCATGAACCACTTTTACGAGAGGCTGAGTAAGGTTAGACCGACTGTAATCCTGACGATTGGGGACTGTGCACAGAATCTGAGCTACGAGGTGGAGGTGAAGGCCGGTTCGCTGGAACGGTTCCGTAAGAAGCTGGAAGCGATGGAGGTCTCCAGCTCGTCGATGGAGATGGTAGTCTTTCCAGGGGAGTCTGTTGAGCTGATTGCCTGGATTCCCGGAGACAATGTGACCTCGGCGTCTTTCGATTACGGCGACGGCGACATCGATGAGAGACTGACCATAGAGACCTTCGACAACGACGACATCGAGGAGTGGCCGGCGTTTCCTCGTTGGAAGGCGGTTGGAGCAGGCGAGGTACATCCGAAGTTTAGCTTCATTCGACTATCACATGTCTACAATGAATCGGGCATCTACCAGGGTCGCCTGACTGTGACACACGACCAGGAGCCTGACTGGACGGCAAGCGCTAACGTCTCAATCAAGGTCTGGAACTTCACGGATGCGCTTGGACAGATCAAATTCCGGAAGAACACGAGCGACTCCATCAATCCACTGAAATTCGTTGCCTTTGAGGTCACGGTTGGGCGCGTCTTCTGCAACCTCACTCTGGACGTCGATTTCGGAGATAACACCAGCGCTAGGGATAACTTCGAAAGACATGATGGAGCGCAGCTGAACAACCTCAGCAAATATGCATCCGTTCTACCAGGCTCCGCACTCGTTGTTCACCAGTACGGGTATCGACCAGGCGTTTACGTCGTCACGGTCCAGATCACTGGTTGCACCGATCCGGAACGAATGGAGTCATCGATCGTGATGACCACCATAAACGTGAGATCGTTTTCAGAAGCGATCGGAGAGGCCGCTATCATCACCTTGAACCGTGTCAACCTTGTCCTATGCGATCTCACCTTTCAGCTGCAGATCACCAATCCCTGGCCATTGGGAGAGTTTTCGGTGTCGTTCGGAGATGGCACTCCAGCAGAGGTTGTACCGAAGGACACTTTCCAAGTGGAGGAAACTCCGAATGGAATTTTCCATGTTGCCAGCGTCAAGCACAGGTACGTCGTACCAGGAATTTTCCATGTGAACTTGACGATCGTGGATACCATCTCCGGGAAGTATTCTGACGTTCAGCAATACCGTCGAGGTGATCACCGTTAGACGGATCGTCGGAAATATCTCTGTGACCACGGGAAAGGACTCTACCGTTTGCCAGGGTGATGCGATGGACATCGCTGTCGCACTGGAACGTCTTCCAGGTCTCGACTTAGTAGTATCTGTCGATTTTGGGGATGGAACGGAACCTCACATCGTTCTGTTAACGAAAAAATCTGGAACAGTTTCAGACCTGGAGCAATATTCTTTCGTTACAACCCAGCGTTTTACGGAACCGGGGAACTACACAGTCGTAGTAACTGTCTTGAATCCCTGCACCACGGAAGACCGGATAAGAGCGGAACTGCTTGTAGAGGTAGCTAAGCGTGGCTCCAGTATGGCGGAAGGGCGTGACCTTGACCGAGTTCTGCTCCTCGTGAATCCGTCCCACGCTGAACGGACCGTCGTTGGCGAGGAGGTGGAATTCTTGGCCGCAATTCCAGAGTTCTTCGAGGACCCTAGAGCGGTTCTGCTGTTCCTTGATGGCAGTGAAGCGGCACTTACGTCATCATCTGCTTTGAATTGCATGACTCTCATTCCAGAATGGCTGCCGACTACATTCTCCTTTTCCAGTGCCCGATTGTTTCTCATCTCACACCGCTTTCCAAGACCTGGTGTCTACCACGTCCGACTGAAGGTCACCCACCACCCAGGTCGACGCGGACCCATCTTCACGCAGGCCAGCGTCACGGTCCTCAGCCTGCGAGACGCCGTCGGATCCGTACGGATCGTTCCCGATGTCTCGAGCACCGGAAATGCTTCCGTTCTCGTCCTGGCCGAGTATTACCCCTCGAACACCTGGACGCTGTGGAACTTCGGCGACGGAACCCCATCGCGTCGACTGGATCTCAAACGGAACGCCCAACTTCCGAACTTTGCCTCCGAGTTTGCCACTCCAGGACATTTTTCCGGACTGCTGTCCCATACCTACGAGGCATTTGCGGTCCGCAGATTCAGCGTGACGTTTCAAGTGGGTGACGGAGTAGGACCGTTTCGTAACTTCACGCGTGAGAAGACAATCGTCATGAAACAGTGTGACGAGATGACGGTGACGTTTGAGAATTCCGCCGAAGATGACCCGCATCTGTTTTCCGTGTATTTCTGGAATGAGACGATTGTCCTCAGAGCGACCTTCACGCCGGCCTGTTACCCGATGGAGTTTGCCGGACGCTGCGTCCTGGAGCGGAGGGAAACGATGGAAGACGGTGGTCAGTCCATCCGCCTTCATGGTCTCAATTGTTCCGTCAGATGGGTCGATCCATCGCCAAAAGTCGATGTTGTCGTTCATCCATTTGTCCTTCGAAGTCCTGGATTTTACTCTGTAGGTCTTGAGGTAGGATGGCTTGGAATGAAAAATCGTGACTGGGATACGATCGTTTTCTATTGTAATGTAACGTACTGTATTGTGTTTCATTGTATTTTTTATTATTATTGCATTGGGCATTTAGCGCGTATGTTTTAACGCTGCATTGTGCCGTGTGTTATTAATTAATGAGATTAAATCTTTGTATTGCAGTTAAGCTCGATTGTCAATCTGTGCCCATTATTTCTAGGCATGCAACCAAAAAACTTCATCATTTGTGCGCGCTCAATGAAATGTTTTTGGCAATCCGTTGTAGCCTGAGGTGTAGCTATTTGTTTTCACAGAAGTTCTGGGGTCATGACGTTAGATGTAACACTTCCTCTCGTATAAGTTCTGAAGTTCCGAGCTTAAAGCAATAATTTGGTCCTTGGTAGTAATCGTAATGTCGAAATTTCTACTACGCCCAAAAAAGGGAAGTCACGGAAACCAGCTTAATAGCAGGTCGAGTTAATTTCATTTTACATTGCTAGGAAACGGGTTTCTTCGATTGCTTTATAACAGCTTCCAACTATGCCGGAATGATTAAGGAATTTTAGTACTTGCGCTGAAAACTTTAGCTTACAGTGGAATGCTAGCGAAGCAGGGCCGTTTTAAGGTCGTCGTAGGCCCTAGGCACTCTTGCATTCGTAGGCCCCAACTGCCCGTTCTTAAATTAAAAGCCTGTTAATGCGGGAAACAGTGATGAGTAACTAATTAATTAGAAATTAAGGCATGCTAATTAATTAGATTGGTGGCTAAATTCTAATTCTAATTAATTAGTTATCTGAAATGTGGTATTGGCAATCCGTTGAAATTCCTGTAAGCTAAGCTAATTAATTTGTTAAGAAATCTTAATTACCCATCACTGGCGGCAAATGACTTGAAGACGTTATAAGTGATCTTGCTAATGCAAATTAAGAGCCGTAATTTATCTGGTTCACATTGTTAGTAATCGTAATCTCGAGAAAGCGAAGTCATGGGAACCAGCTTAATAGCAGGTCGAGTTAATTTAATTATTACAATGTTAGGAAGCTGGTTTCTTCCATTACTTTAAAATAGTTTTCAATAGCTATGTCGGACTTTCGTGCCCCTAGAGATTTCAGTACATGTGCTGAAAACTGTAGCTTACAGCAGAATGCTAGCGACGTATTTGTGGTCAATTACCCTGTCCAAGCCATTTAAAATTGGCGTCACACTGTATTAGAACTGTTCAACTCGCCTCTGAGTATAGGGATCATTGAAGGGGCGCTATATAAATTTTGATTGAACTGCTCGACATTGAATGCATGTGCTTATGCTTTTGGAAGGCTTGGTTCATCAACAGCAAGAATGTGATAACAACGGCGCAGTCGAACAAGACCCTGATCAGAATCGAACCCTACCGGAAGTCACTGCTAACGGTTCTGACGAGACCAGTGACTGAATACAGTGAGTATGGGCGAAACGCCTTTCTACGATCGAATAATCTTTAAGAGGCGCTATACAAATTCTCAGAATGAATGAATGAATGGTCCCACGAACTAAGCAGCGGGTTAAAGAGTGGATTAAGTGGGTGGATTGGGGGAGAATGAAGGAAATTAGGAAAAGGACGAGAAAGACGTGATGAGCGAAAGTGAGATCGGAACTACTTAGAGGGAGGGAGAAAAGATAGAATACAGGAATAAATGAGGAGGAAGGGTTGAGCTCTTGTCGTTATTCCTCTGTTCTGTGCAATTGTATTCCTCCCCTCCTCCCTCTTCCTCCCCACCTCTTCCTGTTCCCCATTTCTACCCTACTACCCTTCCTTGTCCCCTACTCTTCGTTATCATCGTCTGCTTAGTCGTTTCATAACCTCTTTCTCCCTAAATTTACCTCCTCCTCCTGGCCTCCTCCTCTGTCACATCCTCCTCCCATCCTCCTCCCCTCATCGTCATCGTCGTCGTCGTCGTCTTCATCACCATCAGTTTCCGACGGCAGATATTTGGAGGCGATCGTTGTGCATCAATGACGCTGTATCTCTCTTCTTTTCTCTCATTATTTTGTCAATCGAGTTTCTTTCTCATGTGTAGTCCGAGTCTTGGTAGGTCTTCGTTTATTCCTATCTTCAAAATCCTCATTTTCATTTTTCTTCCTTTCAAAGTCGTCGCCTCCCCTCCTCCTGTTCCTCCTCCTCCTCCTCCACTTCCTCCTCCCCATTTCTCCTCCTCCTCGTCCTTGTCCTCCTACTCTTCGTTCTCCTCCTCCTCCTTCTCCTCCTCCTCTTTCTCCCCTCCTCCTCCTTCTCCTCCTTCTCCTGCTCCTCCTCGTCCTCCACTTCCTCCTCCTCCTCCTCCTCCTCGTCCTCCCTCCTTCTCCTCCTCCTCCTCCTCCTGCTTCTCCTCCTCCTCCCGACCAGATACTCCTCCTCCTTCTCCTCCTCCTCGTCCTCGTCCTTCTTCTCCTCCTCCTCCTCCTCCTTCTCCTCCTCCTTCTCTCCTTCTCCTGCTCCTCCTCCTCCACTTACTCCTCCTCCTCCTTCTCCTCCTCCTCTCTTCAAAATCCTCACTCCTCCTCCTTCTCCTCCTCCTTCTCCTGCTCCTGCTCCTCCCTCCGTCCTATTCCTCCTCCTCCTCCTCCTCCTCCCTCCTCCGTCATCCTTCCTCCTCCTCCTTCTCCTCCTCGTCTCTCCTTCTCCTCCTCCTCCTCCTCCTCCTCCTCCTCCTCCTCCTCCTCCTCCTTCTCCTCCTCCTCCTCCTCCTCCTCCTTCTCCTCCTCCTACTCCTCCCTCTCTCTGCGACTCCTCCTCCTCCTCCTCCACTTACTCCTCCTCCTTCTCCTCCTCATCATCGTCCTCGTCCTCCAAACTCCTCGTTCTCCTCTTCCTTCTCCTCCTCCTTCTCCTGCTCCTCCTCCTCCTCCTCCTCCTCCACTTACTCCTCCTCCTTCTCTATTCTCCTCGTCCTCGTCCTCCTTTCCTCATCCTCCTTCTCCTCCTCCTCCTCCTCCTCCTTAATCTCCTATCTCCTCCTCCTCCAACCTCCTCCTCCTCCTTCTCCTCGTCCTCGTCCTCATCCTCCTTCTCCTCTTGCCTTCTCCTCCTCCTTCTCCTGCTCCTCCCTCCTGATTCCTCCACTGACTCCTCCTCCTCCTTCTCCCTCCTCCTCCTCCTCGTCCTCTTCTCCTAGAGATCTCCTCGTCCTCCTCCTGCTCCTCCTCCTCCTCCTAAATACTCCGTTCCTCCTTCTCCTCCTCCTCGTCCTCGTCCTCCTTCTCCTCCTCCTTTCCTCCTCCTTCTCCTGAATCCTCCTCCTCAACTGCCCTCCTCCTCCTCCACTTAACTCCTCCTCCTGTCTCCTCCTCGTTACTCCTTCTCCTCGTTCTCCTTCTCCTCCTCCTCCTCCTCCTCCTTCTCCTGCTCCTTCTCCTGCTCCTCCTCCTGCTCCTCCTCTACTTACTCCTCCAAAATGCGGATGCGACAGAGAAAGTTTATCTGAGAGCAGAGCTGGATACAGGATACGTCATCGTAATCGCAGTCGTTATCTCCAAACTTCTAAAGCGCCAATCGAAAGCCAAGCGCAGGGCACCAGCTTATTTACGAGCGCTGCGTCGAGTCAGAGGGATTGTAACTATTCTGAAGGAGGTCCGAGTCCGGTTGCCAGAGTTTCAGAGGATTTTTGAGGGTTAAAGTAATAACGGTACCTGGGGTAAGTAGAATCGCAACTGGGAAAAGCATAGTGTTAGCCCAGTTTAAGGGAGGCATCCCATCGGGAAGCAAATATTGCAGGTGATTGATAGGTGATCAGTTTATTTTGATTGATTGATTGATTGATTGATTGATTAATTGATAGAGATGTTTTGTGTTGCAGATGTTAGTGAGACATTTTGGCTAAATACGACGCTTTTAGAAGACATGCATCCGAACGAGGTGGCCTTCTACAGCTGGGTTTGTCTTATACCCGGAATCCAGCCACCTACAACTGCGCACAACATCCGCCGTCAGTATAACTACTAACTATACTATACAACCATTGAACCATGGTTACTAGAAACCTAGGTTTTCGTGTTTTTGCCACCGTTGTGACCGTGTATGTAACTGCTGCCAGCATTTGGAATGTAAATAAAAGGTGCAGTTGTAAAATATTTGAAAACAAGAGTCACTTGACAAGTGACTTGTAGCCGGTAAAAAACAGCCATATCTCTCATAGGCCTTTTTCATCAACATAATTTAAGAAAAAGACGTGAAATGCGTTCCATCAACAGTGATCTTTAAATTACTTAAATAAATCGGTCAAGAAGATCCGTCTCACGCATGCACATGATTGTTACCTGCAAGTTATTTACTAAACTTTCAGGATTAGAAGGAAAACGAAAGGAAGGCAGACCAAGATTACGCTGGATAGACAAATATAAATGAGGACATAACCAGTGTTTCCGCTAGAGTCCAAAGAGTACGTATTTACGCCCTGACCTAGAATTGCTTTGGACGTAGCTCATTTCTTTTGGCTATCACATCTAAAAATTTGGACGTTTTGGGCGTGTTTTACGGACGTAAAAACGGCCATTTTGTCGTTAACGGAAACACTGGACATAACATCACTTGAGCTAACACTAATGGACTAAGGCAAATGACCCACCTAGCCCATGGCTTACTGGAACTAATGGAGACTGGAGTTATAAAACCCTTATAAAGAATATTTCTCATGCACTGCGTTGAGAAAATCTCTTGCCTTCTTTTTTCCAGATCTGAGCGAATGTACCTCGGAGCCTTACCGTCCGGATCGTTCCAAGTCATCCCTCGAGCTTCCAGTTAGCTGGCTGTCCTTCGACCCACAGAGGCTTCCAGTTGTCTTCCATTTCCAGGGACTCCTCTCAACCCCAAACAGGACGCTTGCCTCTGACTGGATCAGCCTGACCATCGTATCCGGTGCCAACCCGTTGATCGCTATTGTCTGCCAGGAGAACTGCGAGGAAGAGGTGGATCCGTCTGGAAGGGTTCTACTTTCGTTCAGCTGCGGCAATTGCGGGGTCCAGGAGAGACTGAATAAGTCGTGGGACCTTCAGCCAGGGACCCCGATGACCAATCTGTCCCTGCTGTCCGTCTTCCTCAGGTCCAGTCCTCAGAGGGATGCCGACGTCTTTGCCATTCCTGGCCAGATATTCCAATCGATGGAAAGAGACGAATTCTTCATCGTCTCTCTACAAGGTTGGTCTATTCATCGCAACTAATCTCTTATCTAATCTCACGACCATTTTCGTAATAATGCAACGACAATTATCATAATACTGCACTAGGCATCAATTGACGGTAGCTTCCAGTGAAATCTTAGTCAAAAATTACATCGCTATCATCATCGTCAATGTCATCATTATCATTGTCGTTATCGTCGTCATCATCATCATTGTATCGTCATCATCATCATCGTCATTATTGACATCATCATCACCACTACCACCACCATCGTCATTACCATCGCTCACCATATCATCGTCGCCATCCTCATCTTCACTATCATCGTCATCGTCATCGTCATCGTCATCGTCATCTTGGTTCACCACCAACTCCATATGCCTCACTGATAAGGTTATTGTTGAAGTAGCTCTTTATAAGTGTCAGATTTTGAATACAACTACATCATCTGTTTACCATCACACAATACCATCATCACAACACAATCGTCATTACCATCAGGCATTACAATAAATCATAATCGTCGTGACTATTGATCATCATCATCATCATCATCATCATCATCATCATCATCATCATCATCATCACAACCGTCATTACCACCGTCACCATCATCATCATCGTAATCGTCATCATCGTCGTAATCGTCGTCATAGACCAATCTTTTAGAAACATTTGTCATTTATTAATTGGAGTAAGTAATTTCATCGACGAAATTATCACGATATCATCACCACAGCAACATGACCCAAGTATTAAATCGCGAACCTATTGTTAAATTACAGTTCTAGTGCAATGTAAAGATTATTGATTTGAGGCCTTGAACAATGAATGCTGTTAGCGATTATTATCTATTCCCGTGATGCTGAAGATGGTGATCAGTGTAACTGATGGATAAGCTGCTGCTGCTGTTGACGTGTTTAAGTGATCCGCCGAGATGCCACGCAGGGTTCCAGCATCCGTCGACTCAAGGCCGCATCCTCCCGCATCCTCCAGTCGACTACAAGAAGGCGCATCACTCCAGGTCAAGTCCACTCACTTACAATAGGTCAAGTCCTGTCACTTATCATACGACCTACTACTATACACTCTGCCAGCGCTTGCAAGCACCCATCTAACCGCGAATTTATATCACTAGACATAATTTATCCAGCGCTTTCATCTAAGTATCTATCGAAGACGCTCACGCTAAATGAGATTGGAGGAGCGCGTTAACAGTGATAAGTTCATACGCAGGCGATTGATGCTCTCGAACGGCTGGCAGGCACTCGCATGCACGTAGAACCGATAATCTTTCTACTAGACGTACTTATAAGAAGTGGGGCGGATCTAAGATGTGAAAAATGAGAAGAGTTCGGTTATAATGATCTCCAGCCATGGATGTCTAGATGGAGGATCGCTACTTTCTCAAGCCTCTAGTCTAGGTTAATTCCATGTTCCAGGCAGTGTGATTCTCGTTAACGATAACGATAAAAATGTGCGCTAACGAAAATAAAATGATTTCGTTAACGATAACTATAACTATAACTAAAAAATATTATTGAGTATAACTATAACTATAAAAAAATAACAATAACGAAAATTCATCTTTATTTTCGTTAATACAAAATTAAAAATAAAATAGGAAGTGCAATATGGACGATTCGACATAAATGAGAACGAAAAATGCGATATTTTTATTATGCAATTCGTCAGTTACTTTGCTTCAAAGGCTTTCATAGCTCTGAGCAAATTATGAAACAGCGTGTTAATACGCACAATTTTACTTATAGCCTTAATTATTGTAACTAAGTAGTAACTAAAATTAACTAAAATTAACTAAAATAAAAATCCATTAACTATAACTATAACTATAACTAAAAATAATACTTACTATATATATCGCCCATCACGTCCTACTGCTCAGTTTATTAACGCCATCTGGTCAATGAAAGACTGAGTCAACCTTTGGGAGGGTAGCGGGAATCGATCCCACGTTCGTGCTGATCGTCGTGCTCTTCGTGCCAGAGAGGTAACATTACCCTAAAGTCCTAAACCCTCTCTCAGCGATGACTGGTCAATTCACTTAATTACGAAACAATCAATCAGCCGTTTATTGATTCAACAACAGCACAATTAATTAGCAATCAGTCATTTAAAAAAAAAATGTTAATCTGCTGATGCCGTCAACAGGACAGCCCTAAAGGATAAAATAATCCGCCATTGCAGGGCTGCCCTTTTCCACGTTACATTTACTGATGGCAAGACGATTTTTATGATCATATCGGCTTATAGAAAATTCAACTTAAATAACAAGTTAAGCAACAAACACGCGTGAGCGGTGTCGTTGTTGTCAGTCACTATATGACTAATTATAATAATATTATTATAGTCACTATACATGATATATGTTACGGCTCTCATGACCATTGCCGTCGACTTTGCCTTGCCTCTAGTTTGACTATATGATCACATTTCGTGGGCACTAAGCAATTGAACGCGTCTTCTAAACGTATATCTCGAAAAGAAAGTATACCCAAGATGACTAAAATGTATTGTCTCACAGAGTTTAACGATAGGCCTACCTTACTGTATTGTATTGTTATGTGTTGCAAATTGCAATGTATTTGATCATTAATAAAGCGCTTCTCACTGCATGAGCCTTTCAGAAGCGTTCCGAATGCGAGGTACCCCGAGAGAAAAGGAAGATGTTAAGGTGAGAGAAAGAGGTGGATATGCCACGAGAAAGGATGGTAGAGCGCAGCGAAGGGGTAAGAAGTCAATCTGGATTTAGCCATTGTGGTCCTAACACGGGAAACGATAGAGAAATGGACCTAAGTAAGTAAGTAAGCATCCTTTAGGATACCAATTGCTAACCGCATTTTGGTTTACAAGAATCCATTTATGTGTTGGGCTAACCTAACATGTCATAAAAGTTTTGGTGTGCTATCTATCCTCGGCATTAAACGCATGCGTAACTCATCCGCAATAATAGTCGATTCGTTTAAACACCTTCGATAGATTAACAGAAAAGTTGTTGTGGCTGCCAACATCGGCGCCCATCCTCGCGTCAAGACGCGACTGGGTTCATTGTTAGAGAGAGACGATAAAGGAACAATAGGATTTTTTCGGCATTAAACGCATGCGTAAATCATCCGCAAGAGTCGATTCGGTTAGCAATTGGTATAATTAAGATATACTTACTTACTTACTTACTTGAAGATTTTCTTAGTCTTCAATGGAATACTAGACCTAAGCAAGACGAAGCAGACGCACCGGTGTGTGCACGCGATAAACGCTCGCACATATACCGTACGGCTCGAGGACCGTTGACGTCAACCTCACTCTACCTTATTCAAGATCACTTCAGGCCTATTATAAGGTCTGTTTGTGTTACAACAGGAATGGAAGAAGAAGAAAATCCCATTGTTCCTATATCGTCTTTCTCTAACAATGAACCCAGACGTGTCTTGACGCCTTCATTTGACGCCCTACACTACTCCAATGATTCGTCAGCCAGCGATCAAGGAAGGTCGACCAACTTAGCCTCCTTGGCCACGATCGCTCTCCTTGTGCCAGCGGTCGCCATTCTAGTCGCGGTGATCATCTATGGGAAAAGAAGGCAGAAGAGAAAAGAAAGGGAAGAAGATGATGCGGGTCGATCCAGAGTCAAGACGATGATGATAACAACATGATAACCATCTGCAGGTTGTACTATTAGACGGTTATGTTGTAAAAGACGAACTACGCGGACACGCCGGACAGTTGACTGAATAATAGTCGTACGACAAGATGGCGGACTTACACGAACATGCAACGTACAAGTTAAAATCGGTCACGTGATTTAGAGGGCTCGCGCGATTGGCCAATTAGTTTAAAGATGGCGTCTGATGATGGACCAATGGGGCACGGTGAAATTAGAGCACTTGTGTGTCTGACCTTTTGTCTGCAATACCACATGCATTTAATAATAACAATTGTATTAGGCCTAAGTATATTTGGTAGTATCATTCGACGAATCTGTCTCCCCAAACTATAACAGCCACTCAAGAACTAACGATAGCAAATTATAGCCGTTTGTAATAGCCTATAATTAACATAATTACACGTTTAAATGATTTCAGACCACTCAAATCACATCCGGCTTTCAAGGTCAAGGATATGCCTACGTAAGAGATTAACTGAAATGTTTTATTTGCTCGGATTTTATTGTGGTAGGCCCTATATTGTTTTCGTCAACTTTTACATCATTTATTCACTGTTATCGTAACTCCAAATTTCTAATCGCTACTCTCAAGCTAAGCGGAATAGTAAGCTTAGGCCTACCCGCTTACTTACGAGCGCTGAAAACCCATCGCATATCGTATGAATAGGTCAATATCTAAATGATCTCTGCGCTGTAAAGCCTAAAGGTAGGCTTAATTAGCATGTTATTTAGATGTACCCTAGCCTAATTCATGAGTGAATATAGTTTTAATTATCTGCAGCCGTCACTCCTAAGCAGTGGCGTCTCCACGATTTAAAAAGTAGTAGGGCAAAATGGGACGTTACGAGGGTTTGGAGGACGGAAATCCCCCAGAAGCTAAAGCATTTTGCATATATTGACAGTGTTTCGTGCCAGTTTGGTAATCTAAATTCTAAAATACACGTTTACATGGATTACAAGTATTTTCTAGCTTTCCGCAGACAAAAGTAGAACGGCAAAATATGTTGCTGCCGTATCACCTTAAAAAGTGGTACGGCAAAGAGCCGTATCACAAGTATAGGCGGCACCGCCACTACACCTAAGGCTTTCCATTCGAACGTTCCCAGAAATCTTTCTCTGCTCCATCCAATCCGCAATTTCTCTTAAAATAGTGCAACCCACCGAAACTGTGGGCGTTCGCCGGAATGTTTGCAAGGGGACACAATGTCATATCAGTTATGGATTGGTCCACAATGACACGTAGGCTCTCAACAGGTGCATCAAAGTATCCACATCATTACATGACCTGAGTGTTTGTTGGGAGGAAGCAGGGCAGCATGGATTTAAATTTGGGGCGCAGTATAGTCGAGTGCATGGATAGAGCGCTCGATAATACGGGGTTCGAACGACCTCCACTGAGAAGGTCACTGTATATAGGGATCTTGAGAAAGTCCTTCACTCATAATAATTATAATTATTCCTCTACGCCATCAATGTTCTATCGTATGCATCGGGTGTGCACTTCAGAATTTTGTGAGGATGGCGATATCGAATGCAGTTATATCGTATTGTTGCCTACTGTATTACAGATAGTATAGTAGTTAGTGATATTATAAGTAGAAGGTAGTAGTTGTACGCATATATAGGCGTAGCTACATGGAGGCACGAGGAGGCAGTTGCCTCCTCTTGCTTTTTTATATACTGGAACTCTTATAGACCAATGACCCCAATAACCAGAATTTTGCCAATGGTCTGTGAAGTTACCTCCTCTTGAATTTGAGTCTGGCTACGCTCCTAGTTGTACGCACTTCTAAAGGCTTGTTATGTCTATAAAATTGTGTACGAGTTCGTACAGACCGAAGCAAACCTATATAGGCCTACTCTATGCCAGGGACAGATTCAGAGAGGTTCGACCACCGCAAATATTTCGTCCAAATGTCAAAACATGCGCATCACAAAGCCTATTAATTCATTATGGTTAATTATATGTCAACACATCCTAACTCAGGTATTGTGTCAGGATTCAAGGTTGTCCGGGAAAGCAGTTTAATAATAAATATTTACGATTATCGTCTACCATTCATTCATTCATTCATTCCGGATATTTATCGAGCGCCTCTTCAAGAAACCTACTCAGAGGCGCTACGATAGTCATGCCAAACAGAAAGGACTTTAGTAGTTGGTAGAAAGCAGGCAAATCATTTCCGGGGCAGTAAGCGTAACATAAGCGAGAGCCCATTCCAAGTGGAGGGGCCGCAACATTACTTTTCTTGCCGAAAATCGCTTGTATATCTGTGTCTGTATGGTAAACGTATATATGCCAGGACCGAGGGACCAATAGCTCCCCCTTAGTCGAAGAGCGCAGATATTCTTTGCGAAATATGAGCCTCTTGTTACGTTGGGCACGCCTGGGACAACTAGCCCTACTTGGAGCCCTAGGTATTCAGTCAGGCGTAGCCAGGATTCAAAATCGTCGGAAAGAGGATTTTAAGTATTCGGGGGGAGGTTACGATTGGAAATGGTCGTATATTTCTACATTTTTAATCTTTTAATAACAGTGATGCATCTTATTGGGGGTTGAACGCCGTAAAACCACCCATAAAGAAGCCAATGAGCCTGGCCCCCGTTTTGATAGGCCCTGTTGTACACCCTGGACGTCAGAAACTGCGGCGCAAATATCGCCACCGGCCATGAAGTGATTAGTTCTTCTTTCCCCAGATGGCGTCCCAGTTACATTCAATTCATCATATTATTATTCAGTGGAGAAAATGGTTAGGGAAGCGTCTTGCATTGCCCGCAGCGGAAGCCGATTCAATTCATCCATTAATTACACCGCACAGGTAAACTGGCGCAGAGTCTTTAAACCGCTCCTCAGCGTGTTTACACGAGTTTTGTGATGTTGACCATTAGCATCTCTCGGTGTGGTACTCTCATCAGCAGCATCTGAGACAGCGTCTGCAGACTAAATACTCCTCTTGTAGTTGACAGCATCAGCTTTTCGAGTTGAGCGGTCTGGAGCCGCCAGCGATACACTCCAAATACGTCTCGAAAGTTTTAGCTTTCGCAACCCTCGTTTGCGCATTAATTTCGCTGGCGTTCGAGACTGTATATTTATGCTGTTGAAAGCAACGATCTCTTATATAATAACATTTGAAAGTAGTCTTTTGGCTGGACCCGGCATTTGCAGCTCTCGACGACGTTCTCTCTCATCAAACTCTCTTACTTTGGCTATTTTTCACTCGAAGTTGAAACCTTTCTTCTTCAATGGTGCTTTTCGATCGCATGTTTCACGCCGGACGTCAACATATTAGACCTTTAAGTCGACATATAAAACTTGAACCGTTACACTCATATTTATGGTGAGGTAGGCTAAGGTTAGGTATACGGCAATTAAGATAAGGTAGGCTATAAGGTAAATGAGGTAAGGCAATAAGGTAAGGTGGGCTATAAGGTTAGGTAAATTAGGCTAAGGTAAGGTTATAAGGCAGTCCGTCGGATGACTTTCGTATAACGTGTCTGTCTGTCATCAACATACCACAGATAAATTCTCAATCGTCATCCCTTTGCTAACATGGTACACGGTATCCCTAACTTAGCGGGACTTTAGCAGTGGCGTAAATCATGGGGAGAGGGGGAACAGAGGGGGACTGTCCCCCAAAGCTTTGACTTAAGCCGTTCTGTCCCCCCTAAAACTATTCGTCCCTCGTAGAATCTGGTCCCCCCCCCAAAGTTATGTGTAATAGATTTTCACCTCTGGACTTCAGTCCCTTCTGGGGTACCCGATTGTTTCTCTCAAAAGTTAATAAGATAATCATGTGATCTTTCTGTTTTAAATTTTCTAACTTGTGATCGGTGATTAATGATTATTCTGATCACAACTTGTAAACTATTCTCTGGAAACAATAATTAAATCCCAGTTTGATGTTTGACTTATTCAATCCAATCGATCGATTCGAGAAATCATTAAATCAGGCAGCTCAGACTGGGATTTAATTTTCGCTCAACAACCGACAGCTTCGTAGTACAGTCTGAATAGCAAACTTGGACATAGGCCTACAATTATGTGCAGCACATAAGTCTTTCCTCCCATAGTTTTGCCAGTAACTATTAGTACCCTCTAGGCGCCCTCTGTCTCAATCTGTTTAAAGTATGCATTCAAACATGTTGATGTAATATGGCATTTGTTTAGCGCATTTTTGAACCCATCCATGATTCAAACTCGGACACATGGCAAATTCTTCTGTCCGCAAACTATAGGTCTATCACTCAGAACTGAAAACACAGCTTTTCACAAATCGAGGGGTTTAAGCCAGAAGGTCGTATCTACGATTTTTTGTAAAATGGACATTTTCACAGAAATTGAATCAACTGACTACAAAGCAGGTACTGCCAGAAGGCCGTAGCTATAAGGCTTCATTTAAGAGAGTTGGTTTGAAGATACAACCCAAATTATGGGTCACATTTATGCCATAAGGATGTAAAAATAGCAGTTTTCATGCCAGAAGGGTTGCATCTTGAAGAAGATACATCCATCTGGCAGTACGTGAAACATGCATTGCTTAGATACGTCTCTATGGCACAAATGAATTATTTTTAGGCAATTAAAATTAAAGCAGTGAAAAAAATGCTTATTTACTTACTTTACTCTTCAAACAACTTAAACCACTTACTTACTTGCGTAGAAATTGGAGAGCGTAATATCATCTATGTTATTCTAAAGTTATTAGTTGTTTATACCATTTTGTAAGGGTGCGTTTTATGATTTTACACCAGAATATTGTATCTTCCAAAAAAAATTATTATCTTGGCCCATAATTATTACATAATTTGTGCTAGATTGTGCAGTATGACTCAGTGTTTCTTCAGATAGTTTTTGTTGGTGGTTATCTTGCAAATTACACAGAATTTATGATGTTTTCATCATAAAAAGTTTTCTCTTGCCAGAAGGTTGCATCTTGTCAAACTTTGACAAAATTCACCAAATTGTCACGTTATGTGTAAACAATACAATGCATACTTTAATGCATTTTGAAAAGGAGTCTTATTGCTCAGCATTTAGCTAGAAATAATTTTCATTGTTTAAATAAAAAAATGCTGAAAAAATTTAAAAAAAAAATACTGTAACAAAATTTCCGTTTTCTTCGTTTATCTCGAAATGTCAAAAAACCTAGTTACTCCCTTCTGGCTTAAACCCCTCGAAATCCTACTCCAATTCCTGCTCTTCCTCTCATCTCCCTCACCGTTTCAACTCTAAACACCACCCACCTTAGCCATCTGACTGTCTACCTGCCGGACCCAAAGGACCTTGACCCTCTGCCTATCGAATTTTTGGCTAAGCGCTGGTTCCTGCGACTTCGCTTTTTGGGCGCGGTAGAAGTTTCGAGATTACAATTACGATCGCTTGCTCGCAATGACTTCCGGCCCACCGAGAGGAGGCTATAGATGACCTGTTGGCAGCGGAGTCTAACCCCCACCTGGATTGGGAGAACAACTCCCCACTTTGGCCGACTTATGTCATCGGAAGTCAACAACCCCTCCTCAAGTTTATGTCCAGAACGTACGTTAATCTTCCTCACTTTCGAAGCTCGATGGAGATCGTTCTCCAAACAAGAGGCGAGTATCTGTACATAACTTTGGGGCCGGATTTTTCGGGGCCGGATTTTGCATTGGGGGCACAGAGGGGCCCAGTTAAAACTTTGGGGACAGTCCCTCTGTCTCCCGTGATTTACACCACTGCTCCAAACCCCACCATTCGTAGACGCCACTGCCTGCTGTGCGCCCTCGCAATCACATGGACAAGAACAGTGGACGCTGACCTGAATCCACTGAACTTTGAATTCCACATGGCCTGGAGAATATTAGAGCCCAGAATCGAGACAACTGGAAACGACAACCATCCGGAGACGATCTCGATGATGATCCTTTTAATTAAAGTTCGACTAGGTTTTTTTTATAATATTCTTTATAGAAACAATCTGGTTGACAAATCGCAACCGGTTACAGTGTAGGCCTACAGTTATGCAATAATATTGAAACAATTCACAAGAACACAAGTGACAGAAGACATAAATCTTAACTACTAACAGTACAGACGGCCTGCAATACACGTCGCTAATAGCAGCCTACAAAGCATGTCCGCGACAGTCCGCCTACGGATCTCGATCTCGGTACCTCACGCTCTCTATGCCAGCGTGTTATCCAATGCGCTATCGGACCCCTTTACGAAAGTCACAGACGATGGAAGCTGAGCGAAGTGATGAGGAATGTGTGTTGGCGCAGAAAGTACCCAGGTTCCGTACCGGTATAAAGCGAGGATTTTTGGTGAAGTTCGGTCAGAGAGAATGGATTCTGAATTCTAGCGTATGAGATCAGATATAAGACTACCGTGTAAAGTATTCTGTACACAGTCACTAGTATAATGCAAAGTAATTTCTATAATGTAATCTGCATAATGTAAAGTAAAAGTAAATAATCTCATTTACGTGATATAAATTAATTGTTCTGGTCAATCAATCATTCAAACAATCAAACAATCAATCAATCAATCAATCAATCAATCAATCAATCAATCAATCAATCAATCAATCAATCAATCAATCCAACCAATGCAATACCATCAATCAATCAATCAATCAATCAATCAATCAATCAATCAATCAATTGACCACCAATCAATCAATCAATCAATCAATCAATCAACAATCAATCAATCAATCAATCAATCAATCAATCAACCAACCAACCAACCAACCAACCAACCAACCAACCAACCAAGTTCCAACCAACCAATCAATCAATCAATATTCGTTTTTATTGAAAACATTCAAGCTAACACAGCCGCAACTTGAATGACTTTGGGTAATAACAGACAGTGAAACGGATTGTCTACCATTATCGTGCTTCGGGAGTCTGGACCCACTTAGATCCTCAGGCCGACTAACTGACGCTAGCAGATCCGCACAGTTATTCATAATGTCCCTATACTGTTGTGGTTATATGTAAAGTAACTTGTGTAATGCAATCTTCCCAGATTATCCGTTGAATATCGGTCGCTGTCACCTATCTTCATCCCTGCGCCAGTTTTGACATTGGCGTGTCATCGATCGATAGATGACAACGAAATGACCAATAGTCGTCAGGTTAGAAACCCACCACGGCTGCTCCCACTGCGTGTCAGTAGCGCGCCAGGATTTCAGGTTTGGGGGCTAAAACCCCAATTCCTTCCCTTTCTCCCCTCCTCTCTGGCATTGGCAGTGATTTCCCACTTTTGTTTAGGGGGGCTTCAGCCCACCCTAGCTCCATGCTGGCGCCGCCACTGCTGCGTGTGTATGTGCGTGCGGGAGAGAAGGGATAAGAGTCAAATTGCAGCTTGTAGCTCTAAGTGTCTCTGGTCCCAGCACCTCAGTGACTCTGGACATTACCCTGAACCAGTGAACCCCCTATCGAGAGAGGTTTCGGGCAATTGGTAACACTATGGCACGTAAAAGGAAAGAGATCATCACCATTATAGAAGATCGCTTCCCCTCTCACAAAGGTCGACTCAGCCTTTCATTCGCCAGATGGCGTTGGTAAAATAAATCATCAGTGGGACGTGATGGGCGCCTTACAGGGCTGCCGTACAGTTAAATTCGACTCCATAATAACTTGTGATCATCCGTTCATACTATGAATTGTAATCATAGTGCGGTTTGGTTTGAAATAATAAACGAAGATTGCTATTAGAGTTCGTCCAAGTTAGTCAAGGCATCGAGGGCAGCGAACCATTGAGGATAAACTAGACTGGGTCACGAACAAGTTCAGAGGGCAGCGGGACACTGAGGATAAACTAGGCTGGGTCAGGAACGGGGTTATAGGGCAGCGCGCCATTGAGGATAAACTAGGTTGGGTCAAAAAAGGGATCATAGGGCACCGAGTCTTAGAAGAAGATAAACTTGGTTGGGTCAGAAACAGGGTCAGGAGGGCAGCGAACCATAGAAGAAGATAAACTGGGCTGGGTCAGAAACGGGGTTAGGGGGGGCAGTGAACCGTAAAGGGTAGCCCTCATCTCAGAGGGAATAGTACTTAACCACAGCC
>JACEVL010002256.1:0-19509 GCA_020284085.1 Aporrectodea caliginosa
TAACTAGTAAATATTCATCGATTTTAAAATTCCAAAACCATTTTAATCCTGACATAATTTGCTAACATGGTTAAAATGTAAAATTTCCTGTCATCAAATAATTACGTCATAATGACGTCATTTGCATCAAAATTTAAGTATGACAAAAAATTGGTGCGTCGGATGATCGGATCGTCGTAAAACGGAAATCCATTTAACAGAACCAGGCGGGAAAATAAGTGGAACTTTTCCCCGTGATTGTTTGCTGTCGGAAAAATTGTTGTTTGATATCCAGGGTATATTCGGATTATTACACATTCCAACAAGATGGCGCTCCAGCTCACTGAGCTCGTGAATCTGTTGAACTGCAGACAAAGGAGACTCTGGATTTCATGCCTCCTAATCTTTGACTGCCAAACAGTCCGAACTTTAATCCCGTTGATTACAAGATTTGGGGACTAATGCAATAGAAGGTTTACAGGACAAAGATCAGAGACATTGAAGAACTCCGTGCGCGTATTGTTAATGCATGGGATGAATTTGATCAGCTGGTTATCGCTGCTGCCTGTGGCGCGCTCGTCTTGAAGCTTGTGTTGAGGCAGAAGGTGGACACTTTGAGGCGTTTGAGCACGCCTTGTAGTCTAATATTATTCAAATGTAAAAATTAAATTAAACTAAAATTTATAATTGATGAATGACAGTTTAAAATAATATTGAAAATTTTAGATGATTTTGTGTGCCGTCCTTGACACTTGAATTTTGATGAAAATGACGTCATTATGACGTCATTATTAAATAACGAAAACTTTTATACTTTATCCAGTATTTAGCAAATTATGTCAGGATTAAAATGGTCTTGGAATTTTAAAAATCGATGAATATTTACTAGTTTATTTTCATGATAACAAAAGGGGTCCCTTTTTATCCGGACACAGTGTATATCTTTATTGAAACGTTAAGTTGACAAACCGCAACTTAGTACAGAGAGATAGAAAGAAAAACAAATGACTAATTGTCTAATAATCTGCTACGCCCGATCTAGAGGGATAAGTTGCCCGATGACCCTAATTTGTTCGGGAGCTTGCTCGTTGGACCCGTTTATAAAGTACTCGAGGGACAAAATTTTGATCGTCCTTGGGTGGTAGTTCAAAGTCGTGTGGCCTTGGTCTTAAATCGTATCGCCGCCTCGCTACTGGTGGAAACAGACCTCGAAGCACGTGGTTAGCGTTCCAAACGATTGCTTGCAGAAGGCGATCATCCGCGTCAGATGCTAGCAGGTCAACGTCTGGTTGTTGTGGTGGAAGAAAGCCCATTCGCTTAGCCTTTTGGACGAAGCGTTGGAGTCTTGAACGGTCATCGGCGGTTGTATAGCCCCACCAAGCGGATGAGGCATACATCAGGCGAGTGATCGTGGTGGCTCTGGCTACCTCGTGCAGTGACTCGGTTGGCAGGCCGTGCGTTCTTAGCACTCGTAGGACATGGAGTGAGCGGGAGCAGTCCCCCTGTACACGAGGATTGCCAGCTTGATGCGGATACATGTACGCTTGCAGATAGGAATCCAGTGTAGATAACAAACAGTAGGTGTGGCATGGTCTCTAAACATGTTTTTACATGGTCTAGTCTTTAAGTTAAATTTTACGCTATCCAAATAATAACTAAGGAATGCGCAACTGCGGACTAAACCATATTGATGAAAATAGTATGTCGCAGACGATAGAGCACACACGGTAGAGTTGCAGATCACAGCATCATATGCAACCATATTAGACGGCGATGGGTTGAACACAGGCGCAGAGCATATGATTCTGCCAGGAGCAGGTGGTGGAAACGCAGGTGGTAGGAATGTAGATGGTAGAGTGGCAGACGAAATCCAGTTTCAGAAATCTTGAATCGACACGTGACCTAATATATATATATATATATCTTTATTGAAACGTTAAGTTGACAAACCGCAACTTAGTACAGAGAGATAAGAAAGAAAAACAAATGACTAAATTGTCTAATAATCTGCTACGCCCGATCTAGAGGGATAAGTTGCCCGATGACCCTAATTTGTTCGGGAGCTTGCTCTTGGGACCCGTTTATAAAGTACTCGAGGGACAAAATTTTGATCGTCCTTGGGTGGTAGTTCAAAGACAATGATGTTGCTGATGACCAAATCAACCAATCAATAAATCAACAAAATTTATTGCCGTAATATACATGTTTCAGTTATCACGAATTGTATTTGTAACCCTTATCAGTTGCACTTGGCAAACGCCTAATATCGATTTTGAAAAGTTAAAATATAATTTTTGTTTAAAATTCCAGAATGGACGGTGTTTCTGCATTCATCGTTGGTACCATCTCTGAGCATCCTAAGCTGTATAGTGATGTGCTTAATTCTTTGCAATTTCACACTATGTGTCAAAACCAAGAGCATCAACAACATTTTGTATGTGGCAGCTCGTTAGAGTTCTACGTTGAACCTCTGATTTCATGCATCGACGACATTGACACCCTGATATCTAAGGCTGATCAGCTGGCCTTCACAGAAGACGTTCCTGTTCTACCAGATGATGTCAGTGGTTCTCTCGAAACGATAGACTGTTCACAGATCTTGCCGCATCCTGATTATCCAGGATTTCTGAAGCTTCGATTTTTGGGGAAAATGAGATATAATTGGAACCACAAAAAGTTTGAATTTCAGCAGGCTTCTTGCCCTCGTCAATTTGTATGTTTTGAAATAATTCCATACACTAGTTCATCTGGGCACATTGCAGAACAAGAACACTACTGTAGTGGTCCAGCGTTTAAATGAATTCAGAGAAACACTTGCCCCTCAGATGTTGTTTTCTGCGTATGGTGTCCGCAGTGGCCTAAAGCAGCCAAGCATTGGCCATTTCGTGAAAGAAAGCATGGGTGGCCGACGTCTGCCTACATCTACAAAATAGCACAAAGAGGTTGTCATGTTGTAAATGCAAAACATCCTGCTTGCAGAAATGATGCACTACAGTACAGGTTGTCATTTTCAGGTGCGGAGGTTTGTCTACTTCAGAGCTGGACTCCAGTTCAGCAGATTGTGTACCATATGCTCAGATTCTTTGCCAAAGAGAACTAATCAAGAAAGATTGTCCGAAAGGAAGATGAGGTTCTCTGTACATACCATTTTAAAACACTGATGCTGTGGTCTTGTGAAGAGATGCCTCACGACTGGTGGAATTCCTTGTCTGTAATTGAGATATGCTGTTATATATTACAGAGGCTTTCAGAATGGTTAGAGATGAGATATTGCCCCAACTATTATTTTTATTCCTGAAGCAAACTTGTTTCATGAACACAAGAACAAAGTAGTAGTTAATGAGACTATTAGGCGTTTGAATGACTTCTGCCATTCTGACATTCTTACAGGATGGTTTGCGGATAAGTACATACTTCCGATCTTAAGGAGAGTTTCCATTATCACTGATATCAGAGATCCGGTGACAGATTTTGGCAAAGGCATGCTGCGTCTGTGTGAGATCATGGATCAGGAAAAACCAAATTTCTTTGATATGAAGTTTAGAATGATCTTCCTTTTTTTCTGTACAGCACACTATCAAAGTAGTCATTCCGCAGAAGGGATATTCATTCCACGAATTCATACAAGATTTTCATTGTATAATGAAAGCCTCATATAAACCAATTAATCTAGGTTTATTTTTACCAACAGTAGAGTTCTCTAGAAGTTTTCCACACCTTGTAAAAGCACTGTTCAGTTTGCATGCTGCAATCGCATTGTCCTCGCGGCAAATAACATACGATAGCAACATTATCACCGAATTTGTCAGAGAAGTTTCATGGCAATCGAAAGTCTTGAAGTCTAGACATCATAACTTTCCAAAACCCAATAGAACAAGTCTAGGCAGAAGTTTCGTTTTTTTCCTGACATCACAATGTCTAATGGAAAACTTGACGGGAACAATTAGTCCTCTAGAGTTTAAAATCGTGTCCAAAATGTCAAAAGTTCTTCTGAGAAAAGCTATAAAATGCCAGGATTCTAAATTTAAATCAATCGCTAATGCAACTTCGGTCTACATGGCAGCTCTTCATTTTGCCACTTCAGAGTATGAAACCACTATTGAGCTGTGCTCGACACTGAGAATAAATGAAACAACTGAGGAAGAGGAGGAAGAAACATTGAATGCCGGCTGCTTACTCTACATTGAAGATATTGCCAGCACCATTGGATTTTATCTTCTTTTCAGGCAGATTAAGTTTGATTTCCATTACAACAGGACATTGTATCTTCTTGATCTGCGTATTACACCAGAAGTATTTGCTTTCTATCTACAAAACTTATCCAAAGTAAAATTGTCTAAGCCTTCTAGACCTTTTCATTATATGCGGATCCAAACCTTTCCGTTGGATGAGATTCTAATGACTATAACAAATTGGAGATCTTCTGGAATATCAAAAAGGGCGAACAGCGTTTTAGTTGTGTATCAAATAAACAATCCTATTAGTAGGCCTAAAGCGGAAGTTCTCAATCAAAGTTCGTTGCTAAATGAAGACGACGTCATTCAATCGCTCATCGAATATTCCTTGGAAAATATTACAGCATTCTACAATGCCATATGCAAAGGTTTTGACATTCCCTGCAATACAGCCGACTGTTACCGTGCAGCTTATCTTTACAATAATTGTCATAAATATTCTGAAGTTTTGCATTTGTGTGAACGAATTCTCGAGGAGCCAGATCTTCAGAGTGATTTGAAGGAACTTGGATTTGCAAATGTTATTGTAATTTCACCTCTTAGCACTTACTTCGACAGGGATGTGCAATGTTTGCTTGGGTTTCACACATTGTTGTACTCTCTATTCGCTCGAAATGAACATCTGTGGAAAAGGAAAGGAACAAATGAGTCGGAGATTCAGAATTATTTTACCAGAGCCATTTATTTAAAGAAGGGACTGCCTGCATTACTTATATCTTCATCTGAGTCCAGTTACTGCATTAGAAGTCATTATTTTCTTGGAAGACATTTCCTGGCGAGGTACTTGAAAACAAGATGCCTGATCGACTGTAATCGCTCGCAATCAGAAATAATGCTCGAATTTAATAAACTGAAAAGCGATCTTCCATTTGAGCACATGATGCTTTGCTGCCTTTGGCAAAAACTGCGTCAACTTTAGAATCTCGTTAATGGAAAAGACTAAACAGTTGTGTGAATAGCGACACGGTAGAATTGGTAAATGCAAAACAACCAAAAAAAACCGTGATTGCTTGCTTCGAAAATTCGAGGATTGAGATGGTAATATCTATCTTTCATGCTGCAACTTGCCTCAGCGGATTTCTGATGATATTATCTGACACACGGCAATTACTGAAGCACTCTCCAGGCTTGAGATGCTGATGGTATTTTCAACTGGCTTGTCAGTTACCTTGATGACAGAAGGCATCTTAGGACTTCTGAAGGCACGGTTAGAGCGATTGACCAGTAGGGGCCTAACGCCGAGAGTACGGGTTCGACCATCGTCCTTGAGCAAGTCTCTCGCGCACCATTGCTCTGCATTATAATTGGAACAGCGCAGAATGAGCTCCAGAATATTACTTGCTGAGCAAAAAGTAAGAACCTGCATATGAACCACGCGAGGATTCGCCAACATCGTGAGTTGGTAGTCCTGCGACGCAACATGTCCTCCCTTGCTTCCCAACCATCAGTCACGGGCGTCAAGAGAGCGACGACCATTAATAACCTCGAGGTTACAATTGGTGAGAAACTGATAGTTACGGAACACGTTGACATTATCCTGAGTTCCTGTTTCTCATCCATGTACGCCCTGAGAACTCTACGAGGGCGTGGTATGCCAACGCAGGCAACACATGAGGTGACGTGAGTAACAACGATGACGAGACTGATGTATTAGTTTACAGTTTGGTTGGCCTGGTGGAGTTGCCTGAGAAAATCGTGATCGTCTGGAAAGTTTCATTCAGCAACATAGGCGAGCTGGGTTTCTGCCGCAGGAGGCATCGACAGTTGAAGACTTGGCCAACCGAGCGGACGACGCGTTATTCAAAGCCAGACGAACATTATTCAGCTCACCTAGTCAAATTGTCGACAGCACCCAGTCTCACTCTCAAATTGTAAACTAATGCAATTAGCTCCGTTTGCTCTGCTGAACATCGCACTGTATACAAGGCTGTAAGAGTTCAGTCTCTTACAGCCTTGTATACAAGTTCCTAAGCAGTGGAAGCAAGCAATTATTCATCCTGTGGCTAAGGTTCCATCACCTAGCGCACCTGTTGACTTCCGGCCTATCTCTGTAACTCCTGTATTATCTAGAATGGTGGAAAAAGAACTTGTTCGTCAGTACTTGTATCCTCAACTAGAATCGTCACCAATGAAAGAACTTCTGAATGACCAGTACGCGTTTCGTCCAACCGGGTCTACAACTGCGGCCTTGATCTCGATTATACATCATATCACTACCCTTCTCAGGACCAATGAGTATGTTACTCTGATATCACTGGACTTCAGTAAAGCCTTTGATACGGCTCGTCACTCCACACTTGCTGAGAAGCTGGGTACGATGGACATACCAGATAACATCTTTAACTGGATAATTAATTTTTTCGAGAATCGTACTCATGTAACAAGGTTCAACAGAAGTCTATCCTCAGAGGCGTCCATCAATGCTAGCTTCGTTCAGGGTTCGGGACTGGGACCTGTCTCTTATGACATCACTGGATCAGATTTGAAGACCAAGTATCATGAGAATAGAATATCAAAATATGCCGATGACACTTATCTACTGGTGGGTTCTTCCATGAGAGCAACGGTACTTGAAGAACTAGAGACAATATCTTGCTGGGCTGAATCTAACAACCTCAAGCTAAATCGATGCAAGACCAGAGAGATGATAATAATTCCCCGTCGACGCGGTGTCATGCTCCCTGAAACGCTAAAGGATGTTAGCAGGGTGTCGGCAGTCAAGATTTTAGGTGTCACTATCCAATCCAACCTAAAAGTCGCAACACATGTAACAGACATTTTGGCTAAGTGCATGGGAACCTTTCATGCGCTCCGCATCCTTAGGTTTCACGGACTTCCAGTGTGTGCTCTTCAAGAGGTTGCTCGGGCTACATTGGTTGCAAAACTGATTTACGCCATACCTGCATGGTGGGGTCTCACCAATGCAGAACAACGTTGTAGGCTGGAGAAGGTCCTTGTCAGAGCTCGGCGGGCTGGTTATCTATCTTTGGACATTCCTGATTTGGAGACGATGGTTACTAAAGCTGAGGATACGCTGTTATCTGCGGTCCAAAGGAACAGTTCACACGTTTTGACAGAGCTTTTCCCACCTACTAACATACGCCAATATATAATGCGACCCCGACCTCATGATTATGTACTTCCATTTAAGGACAATAGAAATTTTATTCCTAGTGTCCTTTACCGGACAACATTGGTACCAATGATCTGAGAGTCTTTGTCAAAATGTACAAATTAACACTAAATTCCATCTTTTGAACCTTACTGTTAATATTAGTTTTATATTTTGATTCTATCTTTATTATTCTTTTGTATTATCTGTAATCAGTTGCGGTGTGTCAGCTGTTTTTTGTGTGCCAATAAAAACGAATATATAATAATAATAATATATAATATAATAGTCTCTAGCAGCATAACTGTAAAATGATGCATTGTTGTTGCTTGCTGCATTTTGACAGCTACTTATTAATAAACAAAACTACAATACAATACAATACAGAGTTGTTCTGCCTACAGACACGTCAAACTGAAAACCAGCCGCCAGGATCTTATGCGCAGTTGTGACGTCAACAACAACAACAACAACTACAACAACAACAATGTCTTGGTCTCGGTCTCTATGTCATTTCTTGATTTTTGGAAACTGTCTTGAAGCGTGTTGTTCTCTTGTAGAAGCTGTCTCCATAGTCCTCGCGCAGACTGTCTATTGTTCTCAACTTCTGACAGTACCGCGCTATTAAATTGTCCTGTGCCGAACGAATAACTAATCCCAAGTGCTAAACAAACCGGAAGTCTAGAAAAGCGGTGTTTCATGTATTAATAGATATTGAAAATAGCAGTTGTACTTTATTAGTTTATTTCACTCAATTTGAAACCAATGAAAAACAAAATAAATGGCATGTCGTTTGCCGCTGGTGTAATTCCAACGTAAGCGAAACGCTTGGAAAAACATCTACTTTCTCAAGTGAGCGATATGACTTTTATTTCGCTCATGTATGGAATGTTGTTGGTTTAAATTTTAGAATCATTTAGAAGATTTTCAGAATGGCTGAAATATTTAATGTCTTTATACTTTAAACTATTCAGGTGATCGGCTGATTTCAGTCACTTGTCGCTGGAATTAGACTTCAACAGCTGAGAGAAAATATGTTTCGGGATTTGGGTGCAATGTGTATTTCACTCGTTTTGAACTGTCTCGAACTGTCTCGGACCTGATGTCTCGGTCTCGGTCTCTCATCCCACTGTCTCAGTCTCGCGAAGTTTGATGCCTCGGATGGAACGACGAAGATAGGTCTTGTGTTTTGCAGAGTTGTATTGTCTAGGAGACACTGTCTCGGTCTCGAGAGACGTCTCGAGACAGGTTTTTTTGTCTCGGTCTCGGTCTCCGAATCCCACTGTCTCGGTCTCGGTCTCGAGGTCATTTCTCGACTTTTTGGAAACTGTCTCGAATCGAAAGTCTTGTGCTTTTTGAAACTGTCTCGAAGCGAAATTCTTGTTCTTTTGTAGAAGCGGTCTCCATAGTTCTTGTACAAACTCTCTTTGTTCTGAAATTTGTACAGTATCGCGCTAAAAAATTGTCCTGGGCCGAACGGATAACTAGTTAATCGGAAGCGCCAAAACAGAACGAAAGTTTAAAAAAGCGGGGTTTCTGGTATTAAGAGATATCGAACAAAGCCGTTTTAAAGTTTCAGTTTGCACTTTCAGTCCAAATATCTTAAATGTCTCATAAAGAACGGGAAATAGTGAAATTTGTATTCACGCAATTGGAAATCAATGAAAACCAGAATAAATGGCAGGCAATTTGTGTAAAGCCAAACATCAGCGAAACGCTTGGAAAAACATCTAGTTTCTGAAGGTGAGTGATGTGGCTAAATCGCTAATAGATTATAGGCCTATATGGAATTTTTTGGTTTAAATTCTAGACTCATTTATAAGATTTCAGAATGGCTGAAATATTTAATTTCTTTATAGTTTATACAATTCAGATGATCGGCTGATTTCAGTGACTTGACCCTGGTATTAGACTTCAAAAGTTGAGAAAAATTTAAATTGTTTGGGGACTTGGGTCTAATGTGCATTTCGCTCGTTTTGAACTGTCTCGAACTGTCTCGGACCTGGTGTCTCGTCTCGGTCTCGGACCCCACTGTCTCGGTCTCGGTCTCGGTCCCGAACCCCACTGTCTCGGTCTCGGTCTCGGTCTCGAGTTTTATGTCTCGTATACAAGTCTGGTGTTTTGCCAGAAACTGAAAAAGTTCACCGACATACAGCGTGATTCTCGTTATCGATAACGAAAATTAAATGATTTCGTTGGCGATAACTATTGCCATTAACCCTCGGGCTACCAAGGGGAAGGTGGCAACCACCCCCCCCCTAGGTTTTTTTCATCTCAAACTTTTTCCGTATGGAATAAAAATTTGACATTTTAGGTAGCTATAGGGGGTTCATTTACACACGTTTTGAGGTAAAACGTGAGATGATATCTCACACCGTTCCAAAGTTATACCCAATATACCCGAGGCACCAGAGGGGTGGATACTTCCCCCCTAGAGTTTCGACTATATCTTATCCGTCATTTAATATTAAGAGAAACAAATTATACCATTCCATAGAGGGAATGTGGGGCTACATTTCTATGGTCACTGAGTTGACCTGAGACAACCGGAAGTGCTCAATATAAATAATAATACGCCAAACATGCGTGAAAAATGGCTGAATGGAAGGACTCCCCCTTAGTTTTTTGTCTGTAGCATATTCATTTGTCTTCCTGGAAGAGAAACAAATATACCATTCTTTAGAGGGAATGTAGGGCTTCGTTTGCATACTCACATGTTTGTCTTTTGAATACCGGAAGTGATCAAAATAAATAATAATATGCGTAATCTGTGTGAAAATGACTGAATGCAGCATTGTACATGTATGCATGCATACATGTACATGTATATATGTATGGATGCATATTTATACATATAACAACATGTGTAGGTATGTATTTGTGTATCTTGGATACACATATCAGTTTCAAAACACACATAATCTTATATTTGTTTATCCAAAAAGTAAAAATGTACGCAATAATATAAAATATCGCTAATTATTGGTTCCTTTGTTAAAAATGATGTAATTTCGAGGTACATTCACATTAAGTACAACTAAATATACCATTTTGTACAGAATTGAATGCTGAATCCATTGGTGTATTACAAGAAATGATATGTGAAACCAAACCCAAAATCCAGGGGGGGTGGCAACCACCCCCCCTTGGTAGTCTACGTCACAAAAAAGCTTGGTAGCCTGAGGGTTAATATAACGAAAATAAAACTAAGAAAAGTCCTAGTTATTTTCTGTATGAAAAATATAAATTAAAACTACAATATGGACAAATAAGTAATGAGAACGTGAATATGTACTACAAAAATACAATAACGAAGGTTCTCTGTATAAGGATTTCAGATTTGTAACAGTGGTGCATTTAATGAAATAAAATTTAGCTATTTTCTTAACCTTCGGAGGCCGAAGTGGGGTAGATTTCTACCCCAGCGGTGTTTGGATGTTGATTGCGGAGTAACTGTAGGTAGTCATAACTTGACGTTCCACATGTTTACAAGTTAAGACCCCGACATATTCTCACACCAAAACCATCATCATGTCTTGTTGTCTGAGAAAGTTATTTCAGTCCAAAGTGTCGTGGGGTAGAAATCTACCCCACTTCGACCTCGACGTTACTACTTTTTCCTTCATAATGAAAATGTATTTATAGAAGATATTACTCAAAATGTGTGTATCTAAGCTCATAGATAAGCTATAATGACAAATGAAGTGTCCATTGTAATAGTTTCAGGGTCAAGGAATCGAACTATCGCATTTGCAATAGTGTGGGAATAGTACTATCCAAGATGGCGGCCAATATGGCCGCCGAAACTCAAAATGTGTATATCTAAGCTCATAGATAAGCTATAATGACAAATGAAGTGTCCATTGTAATACTGTCAAGGTCAAGGAATCGAACTATCGCATAGGCAATAGTGTGGGAATAGTACTATCTAAGATGGCGGCCAATATGGCCGCCGAAACTCAAATGTGCATATTTAAGCTAATAGATAAGCTATAATGACAAATGAAGTGTCCATTGTAATACTGTCAAGGTGAAGGAATCGATTTATCGCATTGGGAATAGTGTGGCAATAGTATTATCAAGATGGCGGCCAATATGGCCGCCGAAACTCAAAATTTGTATATTTAAGCTCATAGATAAGCTGTAATGACAAATGAAGTGTCCATTGCAATACTATCACGGTCAAGGAATCCAATTATCGCATTGGCAATAGTGTGGGAATAGTACTATCCAAGATGGCGGCCATTACGGCATAACATGTGTATATCTAAGCTAAATGGCGAATATGGCCGCCATGTTGTATAGTTCTATTCCCACACTATTACAAATGCGATAGTTCGATTCCTTGACCTTGGAACTACCACAATGGAAACTTCATTTGTCATTATAGCTTATTTATGAGCTTAGATATACACATTTTATGTTTCGGCGGCCATATTGGCCGCCATCTTAAATAGTACAATTCCCACACTATTGGCAATGCGATAGTTCGATTCTTTGACCATGATAGTATTACAATTGACACTTCATTTGTCATTGTAGCTTATCTATGAGCTTAGATATACACATGTTGAGTTTCGGCGGCCATATTGGCCGCCATCTTCGATAGTACTATTCCCACACTATTGCCAATGCGATAGTTCGATTCCTTGACCATGGATCTATCACATTGGACACATGATTTGTCATTGTAGCTTATCTTTGAGCGTAGATATACACATTTTTTGAGTTTCGGCGGCCATATTATCCGCCATCTTGCATAGTACTAATCCCACACTATTGCCAATGCGATTATTCGATTCCTTGACCCTGAAACTATTACAATTGACGCTTCATTTGTTATTATAGCTTATTTATGAGCTTAAATATACATATTTTTGAGTTTCGGCGGCCATATTGGCCGCCATCTTGGATAGTACTATTCCACACTATTCACAATGCGATATTTCGATTCCTTGACCTTGGGAATATTAGAATCGACACCTCATTTGTCATTGTAGCTTACCTGTGAGCTGAGACATTACATATTTCTTTGGGGTAGAAAACTACCCCCCTTCGGCCTCTGTGTCCAGAAAAAGAGCTTCGGCCTCCGAAGGTTAAGCGATTGCGACTAGCGTAAATTCGCAAAACTAGTAGTCAGGGTAATCTTCTACGGTAATAAAACTGTTTCTAAAGGTCTCAACGGCAGCAAGCGTCGAACCTGGGATTGCTGTCTGGAGTACATAATACGATACAATATAACTGCATTTGATATTACCGGTACCTTTCTTCCAAAGTTCAGAAGTGCACTCGAGTCGATGGCGCAGATGCAATTATATTGCAGACCAGTTGTGCGCGAAGGATTTGCTCACGGTTCCTACACAGTAACCGCCTCGGACGAGGATCGAACCCATATTCTCCGCGTTACAGGTCAACCACTTTAACCAGTCGGCCACTGTGTCGCAGAGTCATTTCAAGTACTAATCAGTCACAAATAAAAGTTCGAGTAGGCTATTAACAGCGGCCAGGGTCTCGAACGAACTACGTTTTCAGGACGTTTGAAGTATCTGATCATTTTTTAGTTTAGGCGTCAACACAATGCGTTTGGACGACTTGGGTTGACGAGAGCGATTGGGGAGAAGTTAAATGATCCGACTGCATAATTATGAACATCTGATAGCTGAGAATATTATGACTCGTAATCGTAATTTCCAAATGTGCAAAGCGCTACTCTGAAGCTAAATGCAGGGCACCAGTTTAATCACGAGGGATCAGTGTTGTCTGAGTGATAACTCAATTATAGACTAGGCGGAAATTCGGTCACTATAATAGTCATTATCGAAATTACAGGATATTACTGCATGATGTCCGGACATAAATTTTAACAGAGTCTTGGCGGATCTCGTTTTAATTGAACTGTTTTAACAAGGCTGTCATTGGTTGAAAACTTCAGCTATATGCCTACCTAGATGGCTGGGGATTAACAAGAGTTTCAACATGATAGGCCTAGTCCTATTTGTAGTAGGCCTAACAGTATTTTTGACCAAGGGGAGATGTAGTCCATTATTATACGTCTCCCATTAAAGCCGGTGGAGTAGAAGTATAGGCCTACGACGAGCAATTTAAAAGAATTTTTATCTACAATGTCTGGTAATTCAAGGTACCGTAGGATAATAAATTTGTGTATACAGTCTTCTAAACATCACACTGTGGAGTGCAGGAACCTTTTCTCTGATTTCTGAGGAATTTGTATATCATTGCGGGTTTCACAAAATAGAGTATCCCCATACATGAATATCCCCTTTAGCGAAATGGAGTATTCTGTTTAGTTTGCATTTTTGGCCGTTTCTCAGTATATTATTTAGTCTTTGAATTTATTGTACGCATGAAATATTTTATGTTGCGTAACTTTAGTATGTAGGCTACGTCGACCTGAAATTAATTTACTTCCTTCGTGGTAATTTTTACTGGATTTTCGTCCTGACTATCGTGATACGTATGACGATGAGGGATAGAATACGCTAAACCGGTTTACTTCCATCCGGGGATGTAAGTAAGTAAGTAAGTATATCCTTTATTGAAAAACCAACTGCTAACCGCATTTTACAAAGATCGTCAAAATATAAAAAATTAAGTATAAAGCATCCGTTATGTTATGTTAGGGGTCTGCGGGTATACCCGTACCCGCGGGTCGGGTACGGGTCGGTAAGACATTTCACCGGTCGGGTCGGGTACGGGTAGGATCATTACGGGTACGGGTGTACCCGGTTTTACCCGTACCGAACTGAAGTTTTGGGGTAGTGTAATAGCGGCGGTACATAATGTCACATCTGTACCCTTTTGTATTCGGCCGTGAAAATTTGAAAGTTCAACGATAATATTGTCAATTATGAGTTTTTCTGGCATCAAATTATGGTGTAGACAGCAGACATAGCTGCATCGGGTGTTACTATAGCCTTCTTAAATTGCGTCAATTTTGGTAAATCGTTCCATTTTGGGCCATAAATCTAAAAAGCCATACTCCGAACATTAAGAAATTCAGTTGGGCAGCACGATTATCCATGAAACAGGATCACTGTCATCATCATCATTCTCATTATGATTATGATTAAGAGTACTATGATTATTATTATTGTTATTGTTATTGTTATTGTTGTTATTATTATTATTATTATCATTATTATTATTATTATTACTATTTTTATTACTGTGATCATCACCATGATCAACAGACTATTATTATTACTACTACATGTTTTGTGAGACTATTTGACTGATAGGAACTGGGATTATGGGAAGGCCTATAAATTGTGTGACGGGTACGGGTATACCCACGGGTACGGGTCGGGTTGGGTAGTAATTTTGACTACGGGTCGGGTACGGGTACGGGTAGCGTTCCTGTGTTACGGGTACGGGTCGGGTAGCAAAAATGCTCTACCCGCAGACCTCTAATGCATGTATGTATGTATGTATGTATGTATGTATGTATGTATGTATGTATGTATGTATGTATGTATGTATGTATGAATGTATGTATGTATGTATGTATGTATGTATGTATGTATGTATGTATGTATGTATGTATGTATGTATGTATGTACACATGTATGTATGTATGCATGTATGTATGTATGTATGTATGTATGTATGTATGTATGTATGTATGTATGTATGTATGTATGTATGTATGTATGTATACATGTATGTATGTATGTATGTATGTATGTATGTATGTATGTATGTATGTATACATGTATGCATGTATGTATGTATGTATGTATGTATGTATGTATGTATGTATGTATGTATGTATGTATGAGTACTTGCTACAGTGCCCCTTCAAGATTTCTACTCAGAGGCGCTCCCGACTACAGCGCGGACACTGAATCGAAGTTTCACGCCGAAGTGCATGAGGAATTGCGAGTGAAGGACTTGCCCAGGGTGCCTACGCGGCGGCTTGAGGTGGATTCGAACCCGCAACCCTCAGGCTGCAAGGCACTGAACATACCCTTACATCAACGCGCCCCACATTCATATGGCTGGGTACCCGCCAACTGCTTGCAAAACTTGACCTAAATCTTCTTGAAGTTGAAATTCGACTAATTTCATTCTGTACCTCTGAACGAGACGTTGGTGTCATCCTTGATCGGGAACTAACCTTTCCTAAACACCTCTCCTCTTTGTCTCGCTCTTGCTTTTACCCGATAGCGCATTGGACAACACACTGGCATGGAGAGCGAGAGGCACCGAGTTCGAGACCCGTAGGTGGACATGCTTTGTAGGCTGCTATTAGCGCCGTGTATTGCACACTGTTTGTTCTGTTAGTAGTTAAGATTTGTGTCTTCTGCAACTGGTGTTCTTGTGAATTGTTTGATCGCCATAACAAGTACTTGTACAGCGCAGTGCGTTTGTCAGGCGCTTCATTAAAGAAAACATTATTATTATTATCTTCGTCAACTTAAGGTTGTTCCTCGCTCTCTTTCAACCTCTGCTGCTTTTGCTCTAGACTATTGCTCTTCTCCTTACATTGGTCTTCCTCACGTTCATCTGTCCTCCCTTGTGAAGTTCTTACGGTCTGCGGCGCCACTTGCTGGTTCAATTCCTCGCTGTGGTAGCGTATCTTCCGATACCGGTATGCATCATACTCTTCACTGGCTTCCCCTCCGGCAGGCGTCTTATTCTGTATCGGCTTTGGTCTCTTTTCTGGCAAAGCGTCTTGGGTACAACTCCTCGCTACTTATGCTCCATCTTTACTCTCTCTCTCTCTCTCTCTCTCTCTCTCTCTCTCTCTCTCTCTCTCTCTCTCTCTCTCTCTCTCTCTCTCTCCTCTTTCCTCTTTTACGGGTCGTTCAGCCCTCCGTTCCTCTTCTAGGGGTGGCTCTTAGTTCCATTCGCCCGCACTGCCACTATGCAGCGCCCAGCATTCTCTGATGTTGGTCCAACGGCGCGGAATGACTTGCCATCCATTCTTCGCCTATCTCCTCGTACTCACTCGATTTCCTATTACGCCCAATTGAAGACTTTGTCTCTATGACCAGGGCTAGCTCGGGAGCGCCTCTGAGTGGAGCCCTTGAGAAGGAGCTATATAAAATCATTGATCGATTAATTGATTGATATTACTATAATTTTTTTACCCGAGGTATCAAGGATCTATCAGGTGGCCTAAAAAGTCCGGAGACTGCTGGAAAAGATTATTATTCCGGAATGGTGATGGTGTCAGTCGTTTTGTCCGAAAAGGTTCCTTTAAACGCGACTGCATTCAAGCGTTGGACGTTTATAGAGAGTCGTTGAAACAGAAAAGACGACTCCCTTGGGTTTCCGGTTGCTAGGGTCAAGTTACGCCCCAGATCAGAAATAAAATCAAGGGCTAAGCAATTGATGGGGAAATGTTTCGAGTGCAAACGGGACAAAGGCGTAGTTGTTGCTGAGGACCTGATATTTGCCCTGGTTTCTTGTGGCGACGGCTTCAGCTGCCGCGCCTGCTGCTGTTGCCGTGATGGTAAGGTAAGAGGCCGCCAGCGTGTCCGTGACCGTGGCATCCCAAACCAGGCAACGACCCGATCTCCATGGCATCAAGGTAAAGCCGTCTGGTCTCTTGTCGTCCGATCTAACCAGCCCCGGCGGCTCCTTGATTGCCGGATATCCGGCCCTATAGTGAGTGCGCGGTAGACCACGTCATTGATGGCACCATGTCTTGCCTGTCGGCCGAAGCCCTTGACACATGAAAGGCCGTGATGACCCAACGCTGTGACCCACTGACCGCAGGCGCAAGCCTGGGGCTCACACAGGTCTACCCCCAGCCGCAGACCCACCGCAACTCTCACAGCTTCGTCATCCAGCTTCAGACCGCACGAGGCAATCGGCAGGGCCAGTAGCCAGTCGCCCGCGTGTGGAGCCGAAACCGCCCTCAGTCTCGCCTGGTCCAGCGCGTTCGGCAGCGATGTGCCGATTTCCTCCACGGTTTATTATTATTATTATTTTTTTTACCCGAGGTAGTACTGATCCCTCAGGCTATCAAAACTAATATCCGGAGAAAGAGAGATGGTTTTCTGGAACGGTTTATCCCTCGGCAAGATCCGGTTCCGGCTGCATAAAAGAGCCACGAAAGGCGTTATTATTATTATTATTTTTTATATTATTATTATTTTTTTATATTGTGACCCGCTATCCCAAAACTAGGCGCTTGTCGGCAACGTTAATAGACGAGAAACAAGCCAAAAACCGCTAATTTGGACTCTTTTGCGCAAATTTAGTTTTCATCAAATTCAAGAGTTAAAATATCTTTAAAACATTATTAGTATCCAGAAAAGCCTCACAATTAATTGTTTCTCTAGAAAAACCGAGAGTTTTAATGAGCATTGCGTCTAACAATCGCGAAAATAAACATCATTTTGACCGTTTTTCAAAGGGCAGCATTTATGTTTGACTTATGGGAAACCATCAAAGTTACATATCGTTAGAAAGGTCAGGGTCTGATCTACATAATGAATCGATCATCATGATTGGTAGAAATTAAATTAACCTACAAAAGATGAATAATTAATGTGCACAAAACCCCAACTCGTTGCCATGCGCGTCACGTGACAGCCTATGCCAGCCGTGATTGGCTAGTTGGCTATTTTCGTATGCAATTAGCCGCGTTCGGAGATTTAATAAAATACAGCCCGTAAAAACAAAGTTTTTTACTATATCCATCTAGTATCCCATAATGCGTCTTATGAAGCAGTTACCTCTACAAATATATAGTCCGCGTTCATTTTACGACATAGCGTGCGTTTAATTAGGCAGCGCACCCGCTTTTGTTGCGGCCAATGGCAAAGCGGCCAATGGCAACGCTCCGTATCGGAAAAGGGGATTCCCCGATTCGAAAAGTTGAGTCCCCGATTCTATAAGCTACCCTTTGTTGGGGGAGCTGAAATTTTGATAGAATGAAGTGTCTGCGAGGGCGAGTCTGTCTGCCAAGTTTCAGCACGATTGAATGATTGTAAGTGATCGAATTAGTCGTCGCAAGATTTGACTTTAGCCTGTGGCTCAAACAAGATTCTTGTAAGTTAAACTAGATGGATAAATAAAATACAGCCCGTAAAAACAAAGTTTTTTACTATATCCATCTAGTATCCCATAATACGTCTACAAATATATAGTCCGCGTTCATTTTACGACGTAGCGTGCGTTTAATCAGGCAGCGCCCCCGTTTTTGCTGCGGCCAATGGCGTTGCGGCCAATGGGAACGCTCCGTGTCGGAAAAGAGGATTCTCCGATTCGAAAAGTTCAGTCCCCGATTCTATAAGCTGGCAGCCTTTGTTGGGGAGCTGAAATTTTAATAGAATGAAGTGTCTGCGAGGGCGAGTCTATCTGCCAAGTTTCAGCACGATCGAATGATTGTAAGTGATCGAATTAGTCGTCGCAAGATTTTACTTTTTAGCCTGTGGCTCAAACAAACAAACAAGCAAGATTTACGTAAGTTAAACTAGATGGATAATAAAAAGAACCAATAGTAAAAACAAAGTTTTTACTATATCCATCTAGTATCCCATAATGCGTCTTATGAAGCAGTTACCTCTACAAATATATAGTCCGCGTTCATTTTACGTCGCTCGATATCTATATTTAGAACGTTCTAAATATAGATATCGATGGGAAAAGGTGATTCCCCGATTCAAAAAGTTCAGTCCCCGATTCTATAAGCTACCCTTTTTTGGAGGAGCTGAAATTTTGATAGAATGAAGTGTCTGCGAGGGCGAGTCTGTCTGCCAAGTTTCAGCACGATTGAATGATTGTAAGTGATCGAATTAGTCGTCGCAAGATTTGACTTTAGCCTGTGGCTCAAACAAACAAACAAGCAAGATTTCCGTAAGTTAAACTAGATGGATAATAAAGAACCAATAGTAAAAACAAAGTTTTTTACTATATCCGTCTAGTATCCCATAATGCGTCTTATGAAGCAGTTACCTCTAAAAATATATAGTCCGCGTTCATTTGACGTCGCTCGATATCTATATTTAGAACGTTCTAAATATAGATATCGATGGGAAAAGGTGATTCCCCGATTCAAAAAGTTGAGTCCCCGATTCTATAAGCTAGCGTTTTTGGGGAGCTGAAATTTTGATAGAATGAAGTGTCTGCGAGGACGAGTCTATCTGCCAAGTTTCAGCACGATCGAATCATTGTAAGTGATCGAGTTAGTCGTCGCAAGATTTGCCT
>JACEVL010002257.1:0-20760 GCA_020284085.1 Aporrectodea caliginosa
ATATGTATTTCAAGTGGATGCATATATATATAGGCCTATGTGTAGGTACATATGTATGTATGTATGTATGTATGTATGTATGCATGTATGTATGAATGGATGGATGTACGTATGCATGCATACATGTATTTGTGTATTTATGTGTGTATGTATGTCTGTATGTATATAATAATGTATCTATGTATGTATGTATGTAAGTATGCATGTGTATATGTATGTATATATATGTATGCATGCATGTACATATGTTTCTATGTATGCATATATGTATATATATGTATATATGTATGCACATATGGATGCATATTATATGTAAGTGCATATGTATGTATCTATGTATGTGTGAATCCATGTATATATGTGTGTAAGTGTGAATGTTATGTATGTCTCTATGCATGCATATATGTATGTATGTATGCATGTATATATATATATGTATGTGTGTATGCATGTACATATGTATGTATAATATGTTTGTATGTATGTATCCAAGTATGCTTGAATGCATCTTTGTACGTTTTACAATGCCCTTTCATGTACAGGCATTTTGTACATGCATTTTATGACATTGCTTAAGGGACAATGGGACAAATATGTACCATGAAGATTTTCTTCAAAATCTGCAAGGCTTTGATAGGAATGGTTCTTTTCAATGAATATCCTCTTTTGTGAAGAGTCGATGTACATTATTTAAAAGTGTGTAATGTATTATTCCACTGTGAGAAAAAATAAAAAATGACAAAAGTTTGTATTTTATTTAAAAAAATTAATAATCTTAAAATTTAAAAATCTGGCCCATAGAATGTGCGGGAACTCATTGAAAGGTCACAGTTAGATTGACCAAATAATGAACAAATAAATAAAATCGTTAAACAAACCAATTTGTTCAATTTAATAAATCCAGGCACTTTTTTCTGACATGGGACATATAATTATGTTCCATATCCCTCAGAGGGTTAAGGGACCAGCGTCCCGCACAGGGTTACCCTATAGGGCCTACCCATGTACATGGAAAAGGTAGCAGGTTATGCATGAAATTACTAAAGTAATTAGTTGTAGAGCTTAACTAGTTAACTAAATCTCAAGAATTAAATACAGTGAGTGTCTGCACCCAGCACAGTAAGTACACATTATTGATGCATTTAAGATGGATAATATCGAGGAAAACATGGTGGGAGTCAGGAATGCACAGTCAGCGGGGTTTCGTTTTAAATATTGAAATGCAGGGAGAAACACGAATGGCGATAGGGAGATTATTCCAAGTGTTAGGGTCAGCACTTCTGATCGAGAATTTCCGTGTATTCGTTCTAGTGGCAATTTCTCTATAATTGGAAGATGTCCGAACATTGTAAGGCTTAGATTGGGATGTCAAGCTAAAGAAGTTAGTAAATGCTCCAGGCACTATGCATATATTATACATATATTTAAATATAAGCTCTGAGGTCTGTTTAATTCTAATGTGTTCGATATAACAAATATTCAATTTCTGTAGCATGGCTTGAGAAGACACTCTGTTTTGTAATAAAGTTAACCTAACCAATCGAGAAGGGTAATATTAGAGGTCCACACTACATTACAATAAGAGAGATAAGGGTGGATTAAGGAGTAATATAAGCTAAGTCTAATTCTAGTCGGTAGAAGGTGGGCAGTACGAGCCAAGATACCTAGGCCTACTGAACTTTTCGCCACTTTCTTATAAATATTTTCTATATGAACCTTCCAAGTTAAAAAGTGATCTACATAGGGCCTACACTCCCAGGAATCTGACCGATGCCACCATTATTATTATTATTTTATTTTTTGCCCGAGGTATAAATGATCCCTCAGGCTTCTAGAAGCAATTCAGAAGAATAATCAATTAATCATGCCTAGTATGGCACGTGATCCTCGTCCCCGGTGTTGTGCATGAAAGTCCCTCAGCTAGGCGTTATATTATTATTATTATTATTATTATTATTATTATTATTATTATTATTATTATTATTATTATTATTATTATTTATTATTATTATTATTATTATTATTATTATTATTATTATTTATTATTATTATTATTATTATTATTATTATTATTATTATTATTATTATTATTATTATTATTATTATTTATCATCATCATCATCATCATCATCATCATCATCATCATCATCATCATCATCATCATCATCATCATCATCATCATCATCATCATCATCATCATCATCATCATCATCATCATCATCATCATCATCATCATCATCATCATCATCATCATCATCATCATCATCATCATCATCATCATCATCATCATCATCATCATCATCATTATTATTATTATTATTATTATTATTATTATTATTATTATTATTATTATTATTATTAATTGATGGCAATGCGCTGGAAAAGATGGCAGGTGTCTCTCGGATCCCCGGTTATACGAGACAGACAGCGCCTCAACTCTGTAATGAAAAGTAGGCGACTGTTGTCAATTGGGCCAAGAGTCTCAAACCGCAACGGGACAAAGTTGTAGGTTTGCGCAAAAGTGTTATTATTATTATTTTTATTATTTTGTCTGGAGGTTCAGGCCTCGTCTTCGGGGTTTGTAGCAGAAGTGCATTTGAATGCGACCAAGTTATAGCGCTGGATACAAACAGACGGTTCAATGACAGTTCATACCGCGACATTTAATACCACGACAGTGAACACCGGACAAATAATCCCGATCACACTTAATCCCGATGACGTTTAATCCCTACGACATTTAATCACACGAATTTCCATACCGCGACACTTAGTGCTAAAAAGTCAAAATTTTAGTATGATTTAGTTCAATTTAAAAGCAATCACAATCACAGTTTGAATTAGTTAAATTAAATAAAAGCAATCATAGTAGAAGTTTGAATTAGTTAAATTTAGTAAAGGCAATCACAATTGAACAGCATCATGCACTATTTATGTCCTGATCGTTACGAGTTAGAAAGATGAAACATGGCCCGAAGGAACAGGAGGATTTCTGTTTTCCCGTATGACGCTACCGCTGCTTCGACTCGTTTCTGCAGTCTAGCATACATCTTTATTGGGGGATGAACCACACCGCTCGCAGCTTGTAGTAGCAAGGTTTTCTGCTTGTTCATGTCTTGCTTGATGCCGGTCAGGAACGTCCACATCGTTGGGTGATGACAGTGAAAGAGCGATTGTAGCCCATGGTGCAAACCCTCAACAACGTTAGTCGTCCGAGCGATGCCGTCGATAGATGCGGCATGCTGGTTCCACTAGATGATGTTAAACAACGCAGGGCCGTACGTCTCTCTGCGTCCCCGAAGTCGGCGCCCTCTGACATAAGTGTGCTCAAAGAAGCTTAGCAGTTCGTTCATATGTTCGTGTGGAACCATGCTCTCGGCCAGAAGCTCGAATGCTTCTAACACATCACATGGAGGGACAAACGCCAATGCAGGTAGGCAACGGACGCACGCACGCAGCGCATCATCGTTCTGATAATCCACTTTCATACCAATGTCATTAACTTTGCGAAGAACACTTTGGGTCAGATGAAAGTAACATCCCGTCACAGTTGCTGTGGGATACGCTGCTTAAAACGCTGTTATCGCAGCCCTTTCGAAGTCAACAAGAACTTTCCGCGGATTGGCTGTCGGGACAAGTGATTTCACAGCGTCCAGCATCTGCTTATACGAAGCACTTGTCTTGTTAGTGAGTAGACAATATAAGGCTGCTGGATTGATGCCAGAGCCGAATTCGAAATGAATGGAGTACGGACCATGAATCGAAGAGAAGGAGTTCTCTAAAAACCTCTGGTATGTCGAAATTATGATCAGTCGGCAGAGGGGGAAGAACGGCTCCTCCGTTGTTGTTGGTAATCCGTTTAAGTCGATAGCGCTGCAACGCTCGTTTAACAGTTGCCCGCTTCGGTAGTGCCATGAGAACATCTTCCGTTAGATTTTCGACAACTGTTCCATGAGACGATGATGGTGTAGCTCCGATGCCATCCATGGCCGACTTCATGTTGGCTATCGCCTTACGAGCTTGTGCGGTCGATACGTTACCCTCGTGGATGTGCTGCTCATTTTGAATGTTGATGATTTGCGGACCTCGTGTTGTCAAACGAGCCTTGCAGTGGTACTGTACCGATTTAATACAACGCCAGGCTGTGATTCCGTTGGCTTTGTCGCGATGCTTGGTGTATTCGTGATTACAATGAATAACAGTTGGTCGCCCTTTACTACTACATCAGAAAATCGGTTCCATGGTCACGTAAAAATCGAATCGGTTTGAAATCCTGAGACGCGCAATTCTATGACAAAATTCGTACAATCTGAGACAATCTGAGACGCGCAATTCTATGACAAAATTCATACAATCTGAGACAATCTGAGACGCGCAATTCTATGACAAAATTCGTACAATCTGAGACGCGCAATTCTATGACAAAATTCGTACAATCTGAGACGCGCAATTCTATGACAAAATTCGTACAATCTGAGACAATCTGAGACGCGCAATTCTATGACAAAATTCATACAATCTGAGACAATCTGAGACGCGCAATTCTATGACAAAATTCGTACAATCTGAGACAATCTGAGACGCGCAATTCTATGACAAAATTCATACAATCTGAGACAATCTGAGACGCGCAATTCTATGACAAAATTCGTACAATCTGAGACGCGTACATGTTCAATCGTACACTCGATGTACCTGTATTATGTCATGCCAGATGTCGTGGAATTAATTGTCGTGGTATGAACTGTTTTCGGTATTAATTGCCGTGGAATCAAGTGTCATTGGGACTAATTGTCGGCGGGACTAAGTGTCCGGTATTAGGTGTCGCGGTATTAAGTGTCATGGTATTAACTGTCCTGCTACCAAACAGACAGACGCTGGAACAGGTATGAGGTTTCGCGTCTGTCGCCACCAACGAATGACGTACGACGGCAAAGTACACTTATGAAATCCACAGCCGAAGGATTGAACTGTCCCAAAGTCACGATGGCCACGGGCTGAAACAGATGAATGTAGGAAGCCCCTGGTACTTCTATATATCACGGTTGGCCGCCTACACTGAAGAGGACCCGACCGAACCGGTGTAGATGGCAGGGTGGACTCTAGGCGCATTTTGTACTCTACAGTCCATGATACCTGTAGGCATGGTGGACTCTAGATTGTAATTAAATTAAACTTACTAATTAATTACTAATTAGGTAGGTACATTCGAAATAAGCGTCACGTGTCCCGTTCGTGCTGTAAACAGTTTATAAAATGTTGTTAAATCTACCGTTTAATTTTATCAACCAGTCCGCCGAAAGTAGGCTGTTCATCGCGGCGAGTCTGGACCTATCCACCAGCCCAATAGCGCTACGGCCAATGTCGGCGCTACGGTCAATGTCGGCCATATCTCCCTCAATTAAGGGCCGGTCCCAGAGGTTCTGTCTGACCGGGAGGGGGCAAATTGTGGTCGGCAAGGTGTCCCGCCGCGCACTCAGCAACTCCTTCATAAACTGATCTGGCATCGCTGCGCAAGCCGCGAGAATGGCTGCAAGGAGCCCGAGAGTCGATGCGGCTGAAGCCAAGTAGGCTGATGAGGCCAGCGAAACGACTGTACGTAAGCTGAGGCCACCATCTCTGATGGGAAAATCGGCCTGCAACTGGATGTCATTCAGGGTGCAGTTTACAATTGACTCCAAGCCCAACCGCATCAGCCCGTCCAGTGTCACGAGAGCCGGATGATCACAACAAGGGGAGCAACGGAGGAAGTAGCTCGGCTTCGATGCGCCAAACGATGAACGACACAAAATCAAAGAGTGCTGAGATGGTAACTGGCAAAGTCTCTCCAGACCCCGTTGAAGCGTGTCACAATGGGCAGCCAAGGCCCCATCCTGCGCCCTACTCATGAAAAGCGAGGCCCCCAGTAATGTCAAGATATCAGCCTCGGGTTTATACAGACAAGATGGGCGGCAAAACAAGGTTGGCATCCAGCTGAAAGACCTCACATTTGCTGGAATTCAGATGGAGAACCATAAATGGACAATCCCTGCGACTGTCAACACATCCCTCGTCACAATGTCCAGGTCACCTCCGAGGGTCAGATCGTCAAGAAATCCGATCTTAAGGCTAGAGCCGAGCGAACACAAGGTGGGTTGCAGTGGAAAAACTGAAAAGGAGAGTCACAGAGGATCCCCCTCTTGCGGCCCATCTGTGATGATAGAGAAAGATGACCAAATCCGAGCACGGACGGAACCGAGTATGCCTGATGGACGAACGGGTAGATTTCCGGAATGGTCTGAAAGACCGAGTCTAGCTTGACGACGCGCCTCAAGGCATTGAAAGCGTTGGTGAAATCTTATTTCACCAAAGGTCGTGGATAGAGTCACGCCAGACGTGAGCCGATACCTGGGACTAGGATCACGCCCGCCTCGCAATTGGTCATGACATGTCACATGATTGTGTGTACCTGAAACGAACCGACCGATAAACATTGCCGTTTGCGGTGGAAGTTTGTTCACCGTGTTTTCTAAAGACGAAACCCTAACCATGACCCTAACCGACCCTCACGACGCCTAATCTGACCCTAAACGACCCTGACGACGCCTAATTTTACCTTAAACGACCCCACGAATCCTAACCTGGCCCTAACCGGCCCTCAAGTTGTCCGCCATATCAAAATTCCACGGGAAGACAACAAGTTCACGTGACAGGCTTTAGCCAATAACGCGACGGACGTGACTGTAGTACTGAGGAACCGGTAACGCCCGGGGCGTGAACGGATCCACTACGTTCACCAAAACCTGATCGCAGCGCATCCCATTGACGAATCGAAGCGTCGCATGAGCCGCGGCCTCACAGCCACCGGGCACCCCAACACCCAACTGAAGCGGAGCGAAGTGAGCCGAAAACATAGCCACTGCGTATTTGTTGGTGCATATGGCCGCCAGCCTTCTCTAAGCGTAACCAGCCGCTATTGGCCTCAAACCACCTAAGGTTTTGCTGAGGCAATCATGTTGCCTCCAAACTATATCGGTCTGACCTCGGCGCAGACACTCACCACGTAGGAGCAGGTTCACAAAATGGTTTAGGGACTCAATAAGCGGCAGCACCGGCTCACTTTGACCAACCGGGTCCAGAAGGTGCCCGGGTCTGAAGCCATCAGGGCCCCCTGCTGAACCAACCGGGAAGGAGCGAACGACCTCCAACAACTGCCCACAGACACCTGCCACGCCACCATCGATGCCGGGTCAGGTTAAACCCTGAGAGCAACAGTGCAGGGGTTGAAACTGTTGAAATGTAGGTGTTTGGTTACAGCCCTGACCAAGAAGTTTTAAAACATGGCAATTTGAGCAAAATTCCATTTTTCGAAAGTTAAATAATCGAGACGAATAGAAACTGAAGCAATAGTTGACGGAAGATTTGCATGTGGTGCAGTTACCACGTTGTTTACGAGGCAACTGAGTGCGACTAGCTGCAACATAGTGTACTGTCAGGGAAACCGAGGTATCATTTCCTCTCTGTTGTCGAGTGGTTCAGAGCTCTACCAGGATTCCCTTAACCCCGGATCTCAACAAAGGACTCGTCCTCGGTCCGGCTCTCGTGGTATATCGAAAGGCTTAACAGAGTCAACGACACACGCACACACATAGAACACTGCTTTATTCGTTCTTTACACAGACGATCGACAATGTTCACATAGACACGTAATTTGACATCGAGTGAACTGCTTCCCCTTTCTATAGCCGAGCAGGCCCTCTAACGACAGCTTCTCGGATGGCTGGTCCGTATAGATCGACGGCAGGTCCTCTTCACCAGTCGAGACTTCAAGGTCGATGCTAGGCTCGACTCCAAATCTCCAGACTGTCTGCTCCATGGCCAACCTCCGCCTTTTATACCCTTCTGAGGTGTCGAAAACCCTGAAGACCCATCATCCTTTTCATGGGTGTCACAAGAAAATGTCACCCATGTATTTCTTAATGCACCCGATTGGCCTAAGGTCTGAAAACGTCACCTAATGGGTGTCTATTTATCCATCCATCTAATGCAATTGCCAGTGGCCATTACCCGAAAACGACACCTCACATCATTAAGCCAATGGCGCCCCATAGCGTGTCGATTTATTGATCTGCCCAGTATATTTGCCAAAGAGCGCATCTTGAAACGTCACCTATGCAGTTCTCTAGGTGCTAATTACACAAATCAAACCAATGGTACCCCATAGAGTGTCGATTCAAGCAAGATATCATAATGAATCCATGGGTGCCAGTCTAAACCGTTACCCACGCAACTGTCACGGTGCTCCATAAGAAACGATATTTTGGCGTTCCATAGAGTGGCAAAAGGAAGAAGTGTCATCCACAGCAGCCCATGTGGTGTCGATCTAGAATCGTCACCACGACACAACATAGAATGTCAACTAAACATTTGCTTGGGCAACAATGAATTTCTCAACAGTACACATGCCCCAGCCTGCTGAATGAGTTAAACGGACGCACGTCAAATGCCTTGCCGGGTAGGGTGGTCGACTGGGTATTTGCCACATGATACTCGCGCGGTAGACGGCGCAATGTCGTTTGATGTGTCATGAACGAAATTAGATTAATCTGATCTCGTCTGATGGGCCGGTATAAATCAGTTTGAACTGGTCTGCATTGTAGGAATAAAATGATTTAGAGTAAATAGTTATCCACGAATAATAAAAACAGACTACGAGTCAGCCTATTACAATTCTACACACTAGACAGAACGTCAGCATGTTCAAAGCTTTGCTAAATAAAAACTATTCAGTGGTCCTGGAGGAGGAGCGGAGTAAGACGCGGTGAACAGATAACGTATCGAAGACTGGACGATGATGATTGTCGAGGCCAACTGTGTACAGCTTTAGTTGGACTTGTAGACTGCTTGTGATTTTGTGAGCATTCCAACGACGTTGCTCACGTTGCCAACGCGAATGTCTATCTACCAACAACGTACATGCTATTTTCGTGGGAGGTTCCGGCTGTTTGGACACATTTTATGTTGCAATACACTACAAAACAATCCAAAGCTACGGAAGCTTTGATATCTAGCCCCAAGCGGTGGAAAGACCAGGTGAACGCCCACGAAAAGTAGAACCTGCAAAAAGAGAGAATAGAATAAAGTGTCCCGGAAACAGCGACGCTCCAGAGTGGGACACACCACAGTTTTGGATGATGTCGGTGAATGGTTAAAAAACAATGCACCAACCGGGATAATATACAGTGAAAGCAGAGTACCAGTGGTAGAGCTGGTTGTTTTAAAACACATGCCCCAACCAAGTCTCCCAGGTCCCATTCTTGTCTTACGTACGTTGTGCAACTGCGGTCCGACTCAACGAGCTGCATCAGTGACATCGCTGACTGGATTAAAAGTAGTCGATTGCAGTTCAATTAATTGAAATCAGAATTCATCTGGTGCTCATTAGATCGCAGTCCTTTCGTCGTTGATGCGGATGTTGCCGAGTCAAAGAACAAGGTCCGCGATCTGTCTTTTCCTTGAGAGCGACCTATCAATAACGTCATACATCGCAGGACTTGTGAGGAAAACTGAGGTCTGTTCTCGGTCTCTCACACATGATGTTTCTCGCCATCTCGTGCAAAATTTAATTCTGAACCCATGCTATAGAATTGTCGTAATTACAATTACAGCTTCGGCCACAGCTCAGTGCAGATTTTAATTGTATAAGTACTGGGACAAATGTCCCAGTAGTTTTAGGATTTGCCCCAGTAGTTTTAGGATTTGCCCCAGTAGTTATAGGATTTGTCCCAGTAGCTTTGGTTCATTCATTCATTCATTCTGGATATTTATATAGCGCCCCTTCAAGAAATCTACTCAGGAGCGCTCCCAGCCCAGCCACGGCAAAGAAAAAGACTTGAGTGATTTATAAAACCCAGTTTGATTGGTCAAAGGTAGCAAGCGCAGCTCCGTTGGCAGGTCATTCCAGATGGAGGGGCCTGCAACCGAGAAAGCTCGGCGCTGCCTAGCAGTCAAGCGAGCCCGTGGAACTACGTGTTGCCCCGTCGTCGCGGAGCGAAGCGCCCGGACACGCTACAACGTCGGACACTGGGCGGCAGAGATTGCCATGCGTAATTTTTAACGGCTGCATATAAAGGCTACAGTGCGGTGCTATGTATTAATGAGATTAATGAGAAAACGGGCTTCACCTAGATTTCAAGGCGTTTGAATAAATGACCACGTCAAAATTAAAAATGTCCGTAGGCTATATCGGAATTTAAAGTAAATAATGAGTTGAAAATAGTACCGCACAGGTTATCTCTACCTTATATAGGCCTATTATTTGTTCCCCGGGCTAAATAATATAATAGTAGACGAAGCTCGGTCGTGTTCCATTATAGAAATCGTAATTTTTCGGAGCGGCGCCCGCGTTTTATTTCGATTGCGCCTGATTTGCATATTTAGCCTCGCGTGCGGTAAGACAAATTTCTCTTTTTCAAACGCCTATGAATGACTTAAATAGGGATATGTATATTAATAAAAAAGCAAGGAATACAGCAAGGAATGAAACCCCAAATATACCCCCAATATCAAGTCATGAAAGGCAGGTGACTGCCCAAAGTTATGTAAATACACGATCTACTGTGATGAAAAATGTATCAAGAAATTCCCAACGTAACATTCCTATGACAGAAGAACAGAAAAAATACCAGCAAGATTTGAACCTGCGTACATTGTATGTGGCTGGTGAAGGTGATGATCTATCAAAGTTGTTTAGACACAAACCTAGACAATTAAATAAAGAAATACTGGAAACGGCAGGAGGGCAAATTGATAAAGTTTACATAAACAAAGGCATTTTACGGATTGTAGCAAGGGATGAATCGCAAAAGAAGAAACTCATGAAATTGCAATATCTCAATAATAAACCAGTTAGGACAAGCTTACCTTTTTTCCTGACCAAATCACAATCTGAACATAACCAACCTCTTCCTGTCCAGAATAGTAATTACTTTGTAAAGGGTGTGATATATGGTCTTCTGGAGGAGCAGAGTAGTCTCGATGAAATAGCCTTTGAAATAGGTGCTGATCATATGCATAGGTTGGGTAATGCTGAACATAGCAAAACAGTCTTGGTGGCATACCCCAAAGATATTATTCTTCCCCCATTTGTTGAAGTGAGTGGAAGAAAATATAGAGTGTATCCTTTTGTGCCTAAGCCCATGCGCTGTAATCATTGTCAGCGTTTCTCACATGTACAGCATCAATGTAAAAGTAATATAATATGCAGCAGATGCAGCGGAGGCCATGCTTATTCAGAATGTCTTGATAGCAATCCTCTTAAGTGTGCAAACTGTGGGCAAGGACATAGTGCTGCTTATAAGCAATGCCCACACTTTCTAAAGGTTCAAGCGGCACTTAGATTACGGGCAGAAGAGAATATTCCTTTTGCTCATGCCTATAAACAAATTAGTGAAACTCACAATGAAACCCAAGAACAGAGTACAACTGTTTCTACATTCTCAAAGCCAACCTATGCATCTAAAGTTAAAACTGGATTGAAAGTTATAAATAACTCTATCATTGAACCTATGAATGCTACTTCAGAGATTCATGAACCTATGAATGCTACTTCAGAGATTCAAACACCTATTAAATCTATAAATGCTACTACAGAAATTCAAACACTTAACCTCACACATGTTCAAACAACATCAAGAGAATCTGTTAAGGAATTTTTATCCTTCAATAGTGAAGATTACAAAGTGGTTAGAACTCCTCAATTAATTATACCAATACTAGCAGTAGCATAAATTATGATGCTAAATTTCTAGATTATATAAAAGAAACCAAAATGATTAACCATGATTCTACTCCGTCTAAAACTTATCCAGCCTTTGAAATTGAAGCATTAAATGAAAACTTTTCATTTAAGGAATTAAAAGATGCTATTAGAAGTTCTAAGATTAATACATCTCCAGGTGATGACAAAATTCCTTACGAATTTATTAAACATTTACATAAAAATGCCCTAAAGATTCTCTTGGTATTATATAATCAAATTTGGACAGAGAATCAATTACCAGATGATTGGCATCATGCCATTATCTTACCTATTCTAAAGCCAAATAAAAATGCAACAAGTCCTGAATCTTATAGGCCAATTTCATTAACTTCCACTATTTGCAAAATTATGGAAAAATTAATAACTAATAGATTACAATGGTTTCTTGAAAAGAATCAAATATTGTCAAAAAACCAATCTGGATTTAGAAAGAATAAAAGCACTATTGATCAAATTCTTAAATTGCAAGACAGTATTTTGAAAAAATTAAAAAATAAGGATTCTGTTTTGGCTGTTTTCATTGATTTTGAACGTGCATATGACATGTTACACATTCCTACACTACTAAAAAAAATTGCAAAATATGGGAATAAATGGAAATATTTACAATTGGTTACAAAATTTTCTATCTAATAGAACTTTCCAGGTTAAAGTTGGAGCGTCCCTATCTGACAAATTTATACTCGAAAATGGGACACCTCAAGGTTCAATTATTTCTCCTTTACTCTTTCTAATTATGATTAATGACATACCATCTGGTTTGGATAATGGTGTTGAAATGACATTGTTCGCAGATGATAGCTCCATATATACAGGACATCGCATCATTAAACAATTAGAAATAAAGATTCAAAATTCTTTAAATGCCATTGATAAATGGTGTCATGAAAATGGTTTTAAACTATCAAGTAGTAAGACAGTAGGGGTATTATTTACTAAAAAACGTAATGTGCCAAAAATTCGCATTAAAATTGGAACCGAACTTGTCAAAATTGATAAAACAGCTAAATTCCTTGGAGTTATATTTGATAATAAGTTATCTTGGAAACCACATATAGAATATATTATAAATAAATGCAAAAAGCGTATGAACTTAATGAGAGCAATTTCAGGTTTACAATGGGGCGCTTCAAAAAAAGCACTTCTCAATATATATCGAGCCTTAATTCGATCTGTTATTGAGTATGGAGATGTAGCCTATGCTTCTGCCTCTAAAACTCACTTAAATAAATTAGTATCTATTCAAACTGAAGCACTGAAACTTTGCTGTGGCGCTGCTAAAGGAACTGCCGCTGTAGCTCTTCAGAATGAATGTGGTGAACCTCCATTGCATTTAAGAAACTTGCAGAACTCACTTAAACTAGGAGCTAAAATCATTGGAAACCCTAATCATCCAATGAAAACAGTCTTTCAACCCCACTGGACTAATGAATTTAAAACTAGAGATAATAAGAATCTATCTACATATCAACGTACACTTGATTTCTTTTCCTCCTTTGACATTCCTTATAAGGCTCCGTCTTTTCCTTCAGATCCTCCTTGGCTCAATGAGAGCATTCATGTTGACATTGGCCTCCATAAATCAATTAGTAAAAAGGATGATAATCCTGAACTTTTAAAACTGCTTACTCGGGACTACATGAGTAAATATAATTCCTATATTCATGTATATACAGATGGTTCTAAGGCAGATAGCTTAGTTGCTGCGGCCTATACTGTACCAAGCTTAGACATAGATAAAAAGTTGCATCTTTGTGATAATAACAGTATATATGCTGCTGAATTGACTGCTATAAAAGAAGCATTTACCTGGATTGTAGATAATGAAAGTCAGGGACTTAAACATTTCGCTATATTTTCTGATTCTTTAAGTGTGCTTACTTCTCTAAAAAAATCCTTTTCTAAGTCCAGACCCACTTTATTGCAAGAAACGATAAAAATATTTAATCAAATAAAGATGAGTGAGGTGTGTTTGATATGGATCCCTAGTCATGTAGGTATACTGGGTAATGAAAGAGCTGATTTCTTGGCAGGGCAATCATTGGAGTTACCCATAATTAACTCAACAGATTATATAGAATTACAAGAAGTATTTTCAATGATTAAATCGTATATAACCTCTAAATGGCAGAAGGAATATGATAGTGATATCAAGGGTCTTCAGTATAAGAGCATTTGTCCTGTAGTAGATGCAAGCAATAAATTTATAGATTTTAGTAGAAAAAAGGAAGTGCAAATCTCCAGACTAAGATTGGGAAAGGTAAACCTTAATGAAAGACTTTTTCTAATGAAGAAGCACGAAAATGGATTATGCACTTCTTGTCAAGTCAAAGAAAATATAACTCATCTATTGTTACACTGTAACAAAGAAAATATATCGAATATATTAACAGATAAATGTAAAGTATTCAAGTTGGAATTTAATATTAGGACCTTGCTTGGTGTGGGCTGCTTGCAAAGTGAAGTCTTTAGGCTGGTCAACCTTATCGGTAAGGGAAAAGTTTTTTAGGTTGTAATGTTTATAATGTCAGTGGACGTTGATGGTTAGTTTTGCCCTTGTGTAGACATTTTGTTGTTAGGGTGTAATATGTGAATACATTGTTGTTGGTTTGTTATTTTGAAGCCATTTGTATATTGTGCTAACATTGCTTGTTTGTAATGATTAATTACTTATGTAAACATTTATATCTAAAATAAGAATTTCATGTCGAAATAACATATATAATAAATTTTAATAACCATTAAATTGAAATTAAATATTAAAAGTGAAAGATTAAAAATCTCATGTTAAACTACAACAATCTTTTCTATTCATGTCTATAACATATGAAAAAGAACTGTCGTTTTCAATCTATGCCTGTGCATGTATTTTAATTACGATGTCTGGTTGCATTGAATGAAAAAAGAAATGTTTGAACATTAAAATAGAAATTTCATATAATAATTTCAGGTTTTTGTAAACTTCATAATTACAGGTTTTGTAAACTTGAAACCAATGCTGTTATATAACTGAATAGCTGGATTTGAAATCTCATGTACATTATTGCTGTTTATCAGGAATCTTTTCATTTTACATTAAAAAAGATTTATGTGTGATAATTGCTACAAAGCAGTGTATAATTTGCCTGAAAGACCAACTTACAGTAGGCCTATGTTATCTTATACAAGTAACATTGACATTAGTATCTGAACTGACTATAATATTATGCTGCTAAACAATGAATATTAGTGACATTGTAAAGTACTGTTTAGATGCATTTAACTCTATCAATTTTGTTTCAATTGTACTGTACATAATTTTGAATTGTCGTCAACGGCCTTTGATGTCATATGATGACGTTAAACTGAGGAATAAAAAAAAAAAAAAAATAAATAAAAAAGCAAATTTAGTGAAATAAAGTGGCTGAAATGGGCCCCATTTGGCAGCATGTGCTCTCAAATGCGTTGTCGGCTGGGGCTCCAGACCCCGCTGGGGAGATTATGACGCTCCCCAGAACCTGCTAGTCGTGGCAGGTATCCTATCGCAAGGGCGACTTCGAAAGGGAGACCATCATAGGGCGCATTCAAAAAAGGCGCCGTTTAAAAGGACGATTGTTTATAAGGGCGCTGATCAAAAGGGTGGGCTATCACAAGGACGACAATCGAAAAGGCGACAAATTTAATGGCGGGACGTACACTTAGCTGTCCGATATTCAGTGTACTTCCACATTTTCTTTTCTTTTCTTGTGTTTTGAGGTCTGAATGTAGACAGCCATCAACCATTAACATATCTCGAAAATTGTTTCCGTAAATGGAAGTGGAATCGATTATAACATTTCTGTGTTTAAATAGAAGCTGGATTGATCGAAATAATTTTTCCCGTAAATATAAGCTGGATAGATGAAACTAAGTTTTCGATTCAATAGATGCTGGATTCATGAAAATAATTGTTTCCGTAATTAGAAGCTGGTTCCATGAGAATATTTCTTTGAGAATATTTCTTTGCTGAAATAAAAAATTCCATTGATGACCAGTGTTATTTCTATTAACTGTAACTGTAACTGAAATAGCAAAATAACTGAAAAATGTTGGTCAGTTAACTGTAACTGTAACTGAAACTGAAAAATACTGAATAACTGAAACTGTAATAGTAACTGAAAAACGAAAACTGTATAACTGAAAAATAACAAAAGTTAACTGAAAAATAAAACATGAGTGTTTTTCTTACTTACTGTTTGAATGGTAATCCTACCCTAGTCTACGGTCAGTTTTCTATACTCATTTCACTTCTGGTTCCTTTTCAGTTTTCTAGTCACTTCTGGTTACTTTTCAGTTTTCTATATTCGTTTCACTTCTGGTTCTTTTCCCTTTCGTTATGTTGTCGTTGGCGCTAAACCGTAAATTCGTAAAACAATCCACAACTATGAGAATAATGTTTAAGCCAAGTAGTGGTCGAAAAGTAGAAAGTGGCGTGTGGGAACATTTTGTTTATGAAGCCACAGACGACAAAAGTCGATGTTGTGTTCGCACTGTTGCTTTAAAGGATGCTGAAAACAACGAGTGTGGCACACTAATTGTCGGAACAGAGCAAGTGTTAATCTGGAACATCGTGTTTTCTTTAAAGTAAACCGACAATACGTTGATTTGCTGTGTAAATATTTCTGGTAACTGTTCAGAATACTTGTGGTCAGTGTGTCATTAGTCATGACTTGTGAGAAAAAAATAACTGATGCTATAACTGAAAAATAAAGGGAAATAACTTAAACTGTAACTGAAAAATAAAAAAAATAACTTTTAACTGAAAAATCTGATTTCAGTTAACTGTAACTATAACTTTAACTGAAAAATAATAAATTAGATAACTTTAACTGTAACTGTAACTGAAAAACCATAACTGAAATAACACTGTTGATGACAAATACTTCTTTCATCAAATAGAAGATGGATTGATAGAAGTAATTTTTTCCAATTAAATGGAAGTTGGATTGATGAAAAACTGTCTTGATGATATGAAAGCTGGATTGATGATAGTTATCATGCACATTGCACATAGGCAGATTGCTTACTTACTAACGTCAAGTACAGCATTGAAGACATTAGAACAATTTAGCAACGTAAAATGCGGTTTTACCGTAACTTGGACTTTCAACTATTTCTTCTTCTTCTTCTTCTTCTTCTTCTTCTTCTTCTTCGCATTCTTCTTCTTCTTCGCATACTTCTTCTTCTTCTTCTTCATCGCATACTTCTTCTTCTTCTTCTTCTTCTTCTTCTTCTTCTTCTTCTTCTTCTTCTTCTTCTTCTTCTTCTTCTTCTTCGCATTCTTCTTCTTCTTCTTCGCATTCTTCTTCTTCGCATTCTTCTTCTTCGCATTCTTCTTCTTCGCATTCTTCTTCTTCATTCTTCTTCGCATTCTTCTTCTTCGCATTCTTCTTCTTCTTCTTCTTCTTCTTCTTCTTCTTCTTCGCATTCTTCTTCTTCTTCTTCTTCTTCTTCTTCTTCTTCTTCTTCTTCTTCTTCTTCTTCTTCTTCTTCTTCTTCTTTCTTCTTCTTCTTCTTCTTCTTCTTCTTCTTCTTCTTCTTCTTCTTCTTCTTCTTCTTCTTCTTCTTCTTCGCATTCTTCTTCTTCGCATTCTTCTTCTTCGCATTCTTCTTCGCATTCTTCTTCTTCGCATTCTTCTTCTTCGCATTCTTCTTCGCATTCTTCTTCTTCGCATTCTTCTTCTTCGCATTCTTCTTCGCATTCTTCTTCGCATTCTTCTTCTTCTTCTTCTTCTTCTTCTTCTTCTTCTTCTTCTTCTTCTTCTTCTTCTTCTTCTTCTTCTTCGCATTCTTCGCATTCTTCGCATTCTTCGCATTCTTCGCATTCTTCTTCGCATTCTTCTTCGCATTCTTCTTCTTCTTCGCATTCTTCTTCGCATTCTTCTTCTTCTTCGCATTCTTCTTCGCATTCTTCTTCTTCTTTGCATTCTTCTTCGCATTCTTCTTCGCATTCTTCTTCGCATTCTTCTTCGCATTCTTCTTCTTTCTTCGCATTCTTCTTCGCATTCTTCTTCTTCTTCTTCTTCTTCTTCGCATTCTTCTTCTTCGCATTCTTCGCATTCTTCTTCTTCGCATTCTTCGCATTCTTCGCATTCTTCTTCTTCGCATTCTTCTTCGCATTCTTCTTCGCATTCTTCTTCGCATTCTTCTTCTTCTTCTTCTTCTTCGCATTCTTCTTCGCATTCTTCTTCGCATTCTTCTTCGCATTCTTCTTCGCATTCTTCTTCGCATTCTTCTTCGCATTCTTCTTCTTCGCATTCTTCGCATTCTTCTTCGCATTCTTCTTCGCATTCTTCTTCGCATTCTTCTTCTTCTTCGCATTCTTCTTCGCATTCTTCTTCGCATTCTTCTTCGCATTCTTCTTCGCATTCTTCTTCTTCGCATTCTTTCGCATTCTTCTTCTTCGCATTCTTCTTCGCATTCTTCTTCTTCTTCTTCTTCTTCGCATTCTTCGCATTCTTCTTCGCATTCTTCTTCTTCTTCTTCTTCTTCTTCTTCTTCTTCTTCTTCTTCTTTCTTCTTCTTCTTCGCATTCTTCTTCGCATTCTTCTTCGCATTCTTCTTCTTCTTCGCATTCATCTTCGCATTCTTCTTTCGCATTCTTCTTCGCATTCTTCTTCTTCGCATTCTTCTTCTTCTTTGCATTCTTCTTCGCATTCTTCTTCGCATTCTTCTTCGCATTCGTCTTCGCATTCTTTTTCTTCTTCGCATTCTTCTTCGCATTCTTCTTCGCATTCTTCTTCTTCGCATTTCTTCATTCTTTTCTTCTTTCTTCTTCGCATTCTTCTTCTTCTTCTTTCTTCTTTCTTCTTCTTCTTCTTCTTCTTCTTCTTCTTCTTCTTCTTCTTCTTTCTTCTTCTTCTTCTTCTTCTTCTTCTTCTTCGCATTCTTCTTCTTCTTCTTCTTCTTCTTCTTCGCATTCTTATTCTTCTTCTTCTTCTTCTTCATACTTCTTCGCATTATTCTTCGCATTTTGCTTCGCATTCTTTCTTCTTTCCTTTTTCTTCTTACTGAAATGATTTCCTCGATTAAAGATTTCCTCGTCTTTAAGCTTCGCTATCATTGTCAATTGGACTGCTTCATTGTCAGAATTGGACTTAATTTCTCTCTTCAATTTTCTTCTTAAAGTTAAAGTTATAATCTGGCATGGGAATTACATAGTGCCTTTTAAGCATAAATCTTTAACTAGTTCTAGGTTATTTCTTGCATCTGACAGGTTTTATGCCTCATGGTGGATTTGGAAATAATTCAGAGTTCAGTTTGCATCTCGGCAAACAAAATATGTTAAGAAAGATTTCCCAATCTCAGTTTTTTTTCCTCAAAAAACAACCTTAACTGTTACGTGCAACCTCGTACTCATGTAGAGTTATTTGACAGCATAACCATTCTATCGTAATTGTAATCGTGGTTTCAAGATTTCCACAGCGCCCAAAAGCCAAGTCGCAGGAAGCAGCCTATTCACAGGCGCTTAGTCAAAACAAAATCGATAGGCAGGTAGGGTAAGAAATCAAGATCCAGAGGGTCAGGACGACTACGGTGGATGGTGTTTAGAATTGAAACGGTATTCTTGAATGTAAATATAATTCTATGATCCATACGAGAGTAGACAGTATGAACACAATAGCCTGAAGATGATGAGAGCTATGTTGATTACTACAGCTAATTTAATCTGCAGAAACGGACAACATTAGTGAGTCTTAGATAATTATGTGACATAATCTTGAATGACGACTGAATCTAAGTTCCTGCCCTCTCGGACCGAGGCTCAGACTGCTCACTCCTCTAGTTACACGTTTATTATGCTCAGTTGTTCCTATGACCTGCGGTCATGGTGCATTCAAATTCTTTGATTGCAAGACCGTGTAATTGCACATTCATATAGCGCTGCTTAAAGACAGACTCAGCAGCGGCACTCCCTGACCTAAATCACGATCGACACGTCTTCAAGCGCTTGCAAAAGCGGCAAAATAGAGGCTCAGAAGTTCAGGTCTCAGGTTGGCAGACAAATTCCAGAGTACCACAGCAAAACTCCTCTGCTGCACCCTGGAAGTTCGGGTCGGTGGAACAACCAAGTCGCCTTGCGTGGCAGAGCGAAAATATCTGCGGCCAGGTATGGAAGATACTGAGACACAAAGCTCTTGGGATGAGATGGATGAGAGCTTTCTTGATAATTGCGCATAAGCTGCAAGATCGTAAACCGCAATGCCTCTTTGCATTGGTAACCAATACAGATCCTCCCACATGTACCTAGATATTTGACCAAATCTAGGTATGCCGCCGATTAGTCGAGCCGTAGCATTCAATACTAATTTAAGGCGCTTTATGCAAAATGCAAGACTAAGTTAGGCCTGCATAAATGGAGTTTCCTGTCAGCCTGAAGCATATAAATGCATGCACCAGGGTTGTTGTTGTTAGCGTTAAAAGCGTAGGCGGAATCTGGAACCGAGGTACTAAAACACGTTTGACATCATTCTTCACATGCTCTTAAAAAATTATATCCCTGGTTCAAGGTTACCCCAGGGCGCAAACAAAAGTTGAAAAGATTATACCAGGAGAGCAATGCTGCAGATTAGTTTAGAAATCTATCCACGGCTACCAAGCCAGATGAACTGGGCTTCCCCAGAGTTCAGACGAAGATGGTTGGACGACATCAAGGCATTAAGTGCCTCCGATGTCTGAAACATTGCCTCGATTAAGGATAAAGCCTCGGTAGCTGGGCCTGCGTGCCATCAGCATACTGATAAGCTGTAACCCCAGAGAAGAAGGAACTTCGTACACATCAGCAGAATGGAACCTTGAAGAAAACCAAGTATGACCATTGACCATGGACCAGTCAGACCTACTTTGCCCTCTTATAAGTGTACTTATCAGTTCTTAGTCATCGGAGGAGCTAGCCTCTCTCTATTAGTGAACTCTGTTAACAGACTAAAACTAATCAGGAT